>WBNQ01058339.1:20679-47189 GCA_013401375.1 Spizella passerina | reverse complement strand
TGAGGTGGAACAGAGCAGTTTTCCTGCTGCAGCCAGTTCCACACACCACTGACGCAGGTTGGGTTCAAACTGATGACTTTAGTTGTATGTGAAAGACTCCAGAACCTTTTATCAACCTGCAGGGCCATTCAGTCATCTCTCATAAACGCACATGCCAATGCTTGTTTTGAACACGGCTTTGTTGGAGCACAGCGAGCTCAGTGTTTTGAGTGAGAGCAGAAATTTCTGGCTGTATGACAGAATGGGTTTTCTAATACTCCTGGCAGCTGAGGAGCTCTGGATCCTGAACAGGAAGGGGTGGCAAGAAGGGACCTTCTCCTGCTGACTGTGCCACCAAAAATGTTTGTTTGGTCCTCTATGTTTCCAAGATGAAATAAGAGTTAATTTTAAAATGTTGGAGTAGTGATGAGATGAAAGGAAGATTTCTGTTTCTAATGTCTTCATATTTCCCCAAAAAGGGGGAAGACTTAAACTGGTGTTTGGTTCCTGATAGTGACTTCTGCTGGGGTGACAATCCTGGGATTTGTCCAGTGAAATCCTCTGACTTTGCTTTTCCTGACCCACTTCTANTGCTTTTTCCTCTTCCTTTGTGAAGTCCCTAGGATAGATAGATCATTTTTATTGTGCGGAGGCCTCTGTTAACTACGAGGACAAGAAGTTTCTCGTGTTGCTCCTCTCCAGTGACAGCAGTGTTCTCTGCTGGGAGGGCTGGACAATGTTTAGACCCAGACAGAGACTTCCAAATGTCCAAGCAGGAGTACTACTCCTTCCCACTCCTGCTGTCCCAGGTTCCCTATGAGCTAGTGCAGGAATGGGTGAAATATGTTGATCATATTTCCCCCCGTTTGTAGGGGGAAAAATAAGAGCAGATTCTTTTGTATTTTGGGTTGGGATTTATTGGGTTGGAGCCTTTATGATTAGAAACTCAATTAAAATGAAAAGCTAAGCTTTTTTTATGAATCCACATCTGAGAATTTAAAAAAAAGTAGTATTGACTGGAAGAGTCATCAAATAATGGTAATAATAGTGTTTAGTCTTCTCTGACTTGTTTTGATGTGAATAAGTGATCTCATATAAGGCTAATCAGAATGTGAATTCCCTCCAAAATTCCACTTCATCAAATTTTTTTATGAAAAAAACCCAACAGCAACTACCCTTTTTCTTCCATTGTAATTGAAAGTCTGCCACTATGAATGAAATTAAGTAAATGAAATTTAGGATTTGGCTTTATTGTAGCATTTTTGGTGGATGAAAAACCAATCCAGTTTTACTTTATTGAAAGGATAACTTTTGCCTTTTTTTTTTTTAACAAAGCAAACCAAACCCTTATCCTCTTACTACCCTCCAGACTGTATGCTTAAACATTCTTCAACATTATTCATTTTTTAAATTTTCATTTCATTTTTTTGCAGTGGAGTAAAAATAATGTGCTGCAGTCTGAAATAGAATTGTTGCTCTTCAACTCCTCAAAGCAGTAAGGGAAAATAGATCACACAGTGAGTTTTAAAAATCAGCCAGTGTGTGGGATATGCTACACTGAACCTCTTTTCAGAAAAGAACTGGATTGCAGCCTTTAGGATCTGTGTTTACTGTAAGAGAAACTGAATTTAGACCAAGCAAAGGATGTGGGAAGCACCAGCTTGGTACTGCTGTGATGGCTGCAAAGCAAAAAATTAAAAAGAAAAAAAAAAAGCACAGCCAAAACAGGGATTTTCCACCATGTGGAGAAATTACTGGAAATGTCTGAAAACCATTTGTTCTGGGAAGGTGCATGTCAGAGTCATTTCTGCTCTCCAGCAATCCAGCAAAGGGTTAAAAGTTTGAGCAAGAATTGATTGGGGAGAAGACTCTGCCACAATGCTAAAGACTCATTTATTGGGAGAGCGTTATGCTGCTTACTGTAATTGCAAGAAATTAAAAGAAAGCAAATTAGCTGGGAGCTTTTCAGAAGTCTTCCTCCTTTTGCTGACGTTAATGAGATTTTCCCCGTACCAAAGCTGCATTAATAACTTCTGCTGCGTGGCTTCTGTAGGAGCCGCCGCTTACAAAATGAAACAAACCCGCTGTGACAGCGGGCTGGGGAGCAGGGAGGGCCGAGGGGATGAGCACAGGGTGGCTGAACCCTTTGGATATGGGTTATAGATTTGCAAATCCACAAGGGAGAGGCAGGGATGGATGAGTATGGGGTCCCTGCTGCTCCAGAGTGCGGCTGTCCCCACATCGTATTGTGTTCTGGCTTCAGGTGGGAGGATTTCTGTGAGTGGAAAGTTTATCTAGTAGAGGGAAAAATGTCACAGGTTGTTCTGAGGGCTGTATTTATAGCCAAGGCATTTCCAGGAAGGCCAATTTCCTAAACTGGGGTGGAGGTCGAGGCAGAAGGGAAGGGCTTGATCGGGATCAGCTTCCGTAACAGGAATTCCGATCTCAAGCAAGAATCTGCTGCTTTCCAAGAAACTGGGCTTTTCCACAGCTAGCAGAAGGGATGCTTCAGAGGCAGGCAAGGAGAAGAGTGAAATTATCCGCATTTGGAGGCCCCTCTGTGGGGAAACGCTGAGTTGCAAGCGAGTTGCATTGCAGGGAAAGGCTTTCAGCGGAGCAGGAACCTCCAGTTCTGCTCCTCCATCTGCCCCAGGAGGGAGGTGGCCAACAGAGTGCGGTCCCTTTGGAAGTGAGGCACAGAGGAACTGGGATCCCAAAGTACTTTTGGGATGAGGGGCGTGGATGAAAGCAGTGAGGATGTAGCTCTTGCTCTCTTCAAGTGCAGTCCTTCCCTGTGAAGGGGTGGAAAAATACCTTTGTTTTTCTGAAAGCTCATGGATGCAAATGTTTGTTTATGGTGGGCATCTCTGTAGCTATGTACACACAGACCTAATGTATACACACACAAGTGCATGTTGAGTGGGAGTAATATTTTGTAATTTCTAAGGCACTCCTACATGAAGAGACGTGGGTGCCTAAGAAAACATAGCTGAAAGCAAAATCAACATGACCTAGTAAACAACAGCTATCTAGCACATGTGTGCCTACTGTAAAGCAGATCCTGCCTTCCTCTATGGAAGCATATCCTGTGTGGGCTCTACATGCTTTCTCAGACAGCGAGAGAAGCCAGCATCATTTTCACTGAGAACTCTGTAAGATTTTACTGAACTTGGATGGTTTTTCTGCAAATTTTCTTTTGCATTATTTTGCATTTAATACCCTGGTGTCTGACTAGAACAAATTGACACCCAACAGCTACAA
Organism: Spizella passerina; assembly: GCA_013401375.1. Lineage (NCBI taxonomy): Eukaryota > Metazoa > Chordata > Aves > Passeriformes > Passerellidae > Spizella > Spizella passerina. The sequence continues at coordinate 43,949 of WBNQ01058339.1, read as the reverse complement.
GGCCTGCTTTGTGGGAAGTGGTACCTGCTTGGTGCAGTGCAAGTGGAACTGGTTTTTGGCTGTTGCTGCTTGGCACAGGCACCTTTCTGGTGCTGTCCTGTGGATGACAGCACAATTTGCAAGTTATTAAAAGTTGAGGAGGATTCAGAACATCTTATTCTAAAAGTTTCTAAGTATTTCATGCTTGTCATCTAAAGCAGTAGTGCTTCAAAACAGCAGGGGAAAAAAAATTACATATTGCATATTTATAATACATGATTGTTGATATCTGCTGACATTTATCTCTGCTCTAGAGAAGAGACTGGATAACTCGTTTGTGGCAGGGAAGCTAAATGTCATAACCAGGCTAGCCTGTTACAGATGTGTATTAACCCTTTCCATTTATTTGCTTAATCCTTTCCTGGGCTTCATGAGGGATCATGTGATAAATCTGGCCTGTGCTTTTGTTCTGCCATGTAAAGGGAGGCATGAGAGAATTTGCTCAGTTCTGGGTGCAGGCACAGAGATGTGAAACATCAAGTTACTCTCAGTTGATGACAATAGGGAACAAGGAATGAGTCCATGGCTCTGTGTGCCTTAGCAATCAGGTGGTTTGGAGAGCAAATCCTTTGTCAAGGACCCAAGAGCCTTGTGTGGGACATTCCGGGGGTGGCTGATTTGGACTAGATCTTGTTCAGTGGTGAATGCTCATTTGTGCTCATCTGAGACAGCTTTGCAGTGGGAGCAGCTGAGAGGTTTACCTTGGAAGTGCCCAACTGAAGCGCTGGTGTAGATGCACTCAATTGTTAGTTTGTTTTCATCAAGTCTTATAATCTGCCTTTTTAGTTGTGGAGTTTTTTCTTTTTTTTTTTTTTTGGCGGGGAGGGGGTTGTTGTTTTTTTTGTTGTTGGGTTTTTTTGTTGCTGTTTTTTTGTGGGGTTTTTTTTTGGGTTTTTTTGGGGGGTTTTTTTTTTGTTTTCCAGTAGGACATTGTACCTACCTGAGAGAATTTGGGTTTTAACTTTAAAAAAACAGTGAAGCATTTCTAGATCTCAATGTTATTGCAAAAAGGAGTTTGAAAACAAGCTAGATATAAAAAACTGAGTATGTTCCTAAAAAAAAAAAAAGTTGTAATCCATTATTTGGATGATTAGCAGGTGACTTTTTAGGTTATTTTTTCCTGGGAGAAAACCTTCAGGAACAGCCTGGGTAGAACAAGAATACCTCTCTGGCTCTCCAGGATATGGAAGTTACAGAAATTGCTTCTCTCTTGATTTAAATCCATGCATTTCCAGTGCAACAGCTGTGGAGTTATTTGTGGTTCAGGTTCACTGAAATAACAGCTCTTGGAGAATCTGCTTTCAAAATTTTCCTGTGTTCTGAAAAGGAGCTGCTGAGGAAGTCCAGAGTATGTTTTTTTGGTTGGTTGATTGTTTGGCTGGCTGGGTTTTTGGGGGTTCTTCTTCTTTTCTCAGTTTTACAGACCAATCTCCCTTTCCCTGGGGAAGTCCCAGGACCAGTGTTTTTGCTACACCTTGTGCTTTGAGCAGGCCCTGGGTATCACCTGTGAGAAGGGATTTGGGGTGGTTTATGTTATTGCCAGCCCTGGCCCTGGTGAGTGGGAAGCTGCCCAGGTGGGTGTCCTTCCTCAGTGCACAGCTGCCCAGAGCCTCTCAGATTCCTAAAATCCACAGCATCCATTGAGGGGAGAAAGTGAGCAGAGCCAGGGGAGAAGGTGATAATCCCTGTGCCAGGAATCCCTCAGGGTGGGGTAGGCAGGTGCAAGACAAAACCCTGGTGCAGGAGAGAAGCTCAGCATGGTCATGCCTGCTCTGTTCTTGTCCTCCAACCTCCTTGTTTGCCAGTGCCACGTACCAAACCCTCCACTGCCTCCCTGAACTTGCTGCTTCTCTCAGAATTGTGCTTGCAGAAAGGATTTGAAGAGACCAAAGCAATGAAACACAGAAACCACGGGCACCCAGGAGGGACAAAACCACCCCACAGTCACAAGCCAGTTGGAAAGGAGGGGTTTGGATGAACATGGTGTTGCTTCATCAGTGCACTGGCCATGCCAGACAACACGTGGCTTAAAACCCAGAAGAGAAAAACAGAACGGGCTGTAGTGGCTTTGAGGGATGTCACTGTGGCCTGGAGAGCTCAGCCAGGCACTGAAGTCCTGGAGAGGAAGAAACAGGCTGGATTACCATGACCTGGATCATGAAGAGATTGCCAGTGGTTTATTAAACACATAAAATTCCCACTGGGTTGTTTTCCCTTTCCTTCCTTCCTGATACTCTGAAAATGGGGATTTCATGTAAAAGATTTGGGGGTTTGTACCTTCTTAAACAATACAGTGAATCTGAAGTCCGAAATGCTTTCTGTATAAGCAGATCACCACCCATCTGCTGATGTAACTTCTGGAAAACTGTATGTTATGGCCAGGGTTTTTAAAAAATATTTCCACATGCAATTTTTAAAAGGTGTTGGTAGTTCAGACTCAAAAGGCCTCCCAATTTTTAACTGCCTGGATAGTTCTGACTCAAAAATACAAATGCATAATATGAAGTTCAGTATTTTGTACATGTATTAAATACTTTGAATATTCAGAAAATTTTTCTTTCAGATTAAATACTTCACTTGAGGACTGACCTGGAAGAAATAATCATATACCTTTTTTTTGTCTGTTTTCCTATGTGTGAGGGCAAGTAATTAATAATTTGTATTCCTCAAATAATTTCTAGTGTGTTGCTGTGATGTAAGCGACAAAGCAATACAAGCTTTAACAGCAAACTTCAGGAAGAGCACAAGTAGGGAATGGGTGTCACTGAATGAAGTGAATCTGTATTTTGAAAATTCCCAGAGCACTTTAGAGATAATGCTGAAAAGTTAAATGCCACAAAAGGGCCTATTTGCACCAAAGAGGAAGGTGGTTCCCTTTGCCTTGTAACTCCATTAGCTTTGTTGCAGGCAGTGTGACTGTGGGAAGTGTAAATCCAGCCTGAATTTGAATTAGGCATCTTGTGGATTCAACGCAAGCCTTTCCACATCTGTAGTCCCTATTAATTTATTCCATTAATAGAGGAATAGAGGTGAGGGTTCACGCTGCTCTTGTCTGCCAGGCTGAATGGCAGTCACTCCTTATTTTGTGCCTATTTCTTTTCCCTTTAACTCACGTTTCTGACTCTATAAGAGGAGCACTTAAGAGCGCAGCCCATCACAGCTGGAGCAGCTGCCCACACAGCTGGGGTGTGTAACTCTGCTTGGTTTCACTGGTTTTCACTTTTGCATTTCACTTCATTCTGGGATGGGCACCCACTCCTTATGGCCCCTGTGCTTGCTCAGCTCCATCCATCATGTTGTGATCCATGGGGTCAGGAGGGAAGTCTGGGGCTGTTCCCTGCTGCTTTATCCACTCCCATCCCATGTCCCAGCAGTGACAGCCAGTGCCTTGTGGTCCACACCAGCCCTGCAGGAAGGTGGGCATGCTGTGATGGGCCCCTTCCCAGGCAGCATTCTGGGCAGGAATGCAGTGGCACAGCCCCTGTGGAGGTCACCATGGGTACTGGGGAAGAGCAGGGACAACCACCCTGGAGCAAGAGGGCTTGGGTGGCTGCTGAGGTGAAAATTGGTATCAGTACTTGGGAACACTTGGAGAAAAAGGAGGCAAGTGTGAGATGTGAGAGAAGCTCGGAGGCAGAGATAATCTGCAGGATCAGTTTTGTCAATTAAGAGAGAAAAGGGAAGTAATATAGATGTTGCAAGTTTATTCAGAAGTTTTCAGTCGGAAAGGGCCCTGCCTAAATCAAAAATAGCTTCCCTTTACGGAAGAGGCTTCCTTGCTCATTCTTCATGTATTTATATCTGACTTGGGCTGGCTCAATGGACAAAATGTTCTGTTCTTATTTCCTCTATTTTTTTTTTTACTCCCTGAATGAAGGCAGCCATCAAGTGCAGGAGAAGTGAAGCCATGAGAACTTGCTGTGTGTGCCACACCAGGGCTGTCCAGTCCTCACCAACTGGGGACAAACACCCTGTTTCTAAGGCAAGAGCTGGCACTTGATGGAAATCTTTTGTCTGTACCTCTGTGCCTTTGCCATCAGGCAGGGAGAAAAGAGCTGTTCTTCTGCCTTTTTCTCTGGGCTTTTTGCTTTATTAAGCAGAGAGCATCCACCTCCGCTGTGGTGGAATCAAGGGCAGTGGTGAAGGATGGTGAGACCAGCAAGACCAGTGTGAGGTAACCCTACAGGACTGTGAGAGAATGTGTGGAAATCTCCCCCTGACTTCTATCAATTAAGGGGAAAAGGGGAATAGTTTCAGCATTGCAATTAAAAGAAGGTAATAGACCCTGATTTACATTTCAGAATGTATTAGCTTGGTTTTAATTGGAAAATAATTTGAATTGCAAGTAAAATAATTAGATTAGAAAGTCGCTCGGCAATTTACTGCTCGTGTTCCCCAGAACTGGACTCATAGAATACTGTTGAACATTAAGGGATGTGCGTTTGATTTCCTTCTTTTTTCCCTCCTCTTCTCTCCTCTCCTAATGAATTACATTCTGGAAGTAGAGGCACATCTTCATTAACAAGTGTATTTTATGTCTGAGCTCTTGGCTGGTTGTAGGTGCTTTTTGGAGGAATGAAATTTGTGAGGACTTGGGAAAAAAGGGCAAGGGGAGTTATTCTGGATTCCTCCAAGTCATTTATTCCAAATCTAGGTTGTAAAAGAGAAGTAGTTGTCAGGCCCTCCTTGATATCCCTTCTTGAGGTGATCAGGGTCATTCTGGAGTTATTAATTACAGGAAAACTGGCACTGAAGACATGTAGTGGATGAACACATCCAGCAGCACAGATGTGTAGTGGTGCTTCATTTCCAGAAGGCACAGCACATCCCCAAGTACCCTGCGAGCCAGGAGCCCTAGTTCCATGCACTTGTATGCGTGAGTGAGCCCAGCCGTCATTTCCCTCCTCCTTGCTCTGGGGCAAGCACTCAGGGATGGGGACAAAGGCAGCCTGCAAAGGGTTTGTGTCCCTGACAAGCACACAGGACTGCTTCTGTGGTTACTGGGAAGTGCTAATGGTTTTGTGAGATTCACTCTTCCTATTAGAAAGGAAAATCTTTTCCATCCCTGTCATGGGGAAGTACACAGGGGAATCATATTTGGGGAACTTACCTATTGCTGCTTATTAATGTTATAAATCATTGTTTACTAGCTGATAAAAACAATCTGTCATAAATTACAGGTCTCAGAAAAAATCCTCACAGATGTGAGACAGAAAGCAATCCATTACTGCTGTTTTTTCTCATTTCTTCTCTGATAGACCCCAGCAACTGCACCATCAGCCTATGTTTATTTCTAATTATTTATTTACACACAAAGCCCCTGCCTTCCTTCCAGGTCAGGAATGCTTCTTTCACTTGAGGGATAACTTAAAACCAATTTGATTGGGCATGAAGAGTAATTGGACGTCATTTGGAGAAGCAATCCCTCTCCATAATCCATCACTGTTGTCACGCTAGCCTGTCTCTGAGGCAGAGCAGCATTCACTCCTGTTGTTCCTCCAAAGCAGAGGCCCCTTTTCCATACTGATTCTTTTCCAGTCTCTGTTTATTTCTTTAATGACTGAGTCAAAAGCAGATATTGTTAGATAAGTGTCTATAAATTATTCTGGCAGCTTTGTATAAAGGCATGTGATAAATTTTCAGCAAAGAATTTGTTGCTTCTGGAGCCAAAATGTTGGTGCCAGACTAAATGGGAAGATCACATATGAGACACCATTTGGAGTGCTTCCTTGAAGCCTTTCTTCAGGTGGGCACAAGTCTTGTGGTGATGGGATGATGCTCTGGGCCCTGACTTCTTCACCAAAGCCATTATCTGCTCTTTTTCCTGCAGTTTCCTCATCCCCTTCAGTATGTGCAGTCCTATCTCATTCTTGGGGGGTTGTGTTTTCTTTTTCCTTTTTTTTTCCCCCCCAGCAACTCTTAACCCTCTGATTTGATCTCGGAAGCTGTGCCAGGAGCCCTCTGGGTGTGCTGGTGGGATTTCACACACGTGTCTATTCCCAGTGGTGAGATGTGACTGGGATATATGGACCACTTGGGGTGAGGATGCTGCAGGTGCCCTCCTGGAGCTGGGCAGAGCCAAAGGAGGTCCAGCAAAGGGCAGTAGCAGGGCTGTGTCCTGAGCCTGTGGTTCCACCATCAGGCTGGAGCTGCTCCTCCTGCCTTCCCTGGCATAAGCACCACAACCCAAGCCTCACGGTATTGCAAACCAGGCAACAGTTCTAATTCCCAAGCTCAAAAGCTGCAGATTCCTCCATCTTAAAGACCTATTCTTCCATCTGTAAGCTGGGAACTCATTTGGTTTTTAAATTGTGTTTTCCTGTTGAAAGTAGAGATGCAGGGGAAAGGCCCCCATGGCAGGACCCTCACCTCTAGCAGCAATGTGCACACGCTGTAGCTCCCATTCGTTCTTGTCCTCTCCAACTGGATTTAACTTTCATTTTTAAATGGCAGCATTTGAAAGGCATATAGGGCTGAGCTAACCATGTAAGTAATTAGACTAGGAATGCAAGCAGAGGGGGCCATCAGCACTCATTATTTAAGAGCCAGCTTCATTATTTTTACTGCTTGGATGCTTATCTTAACATCAGCAACTGCTTTTATTTAAAGGGGCTTTGCCTTGCAGACTTGATGTGCCTTGCTAGGCTCGCCTGGAAGGGCACTCAGAGATTGCAAGTCTTCCTCAGACAGGTGAAACCAAGCTAGTTTTCTCCAAAAAAGATGCTTCCCAGTGCTGAGGTTTCCAAATTATTTACACCCTGTGCAGGCATTGTGCCCCCATACCTAGAACCGTGCTCCCACCATGATAAAAATAAGATGCTCTTTTGCAGCACAGGGTGGGTTTTTTTATTAGGTCAAAGCATGAAAATTGTCCTGGGCACCTAAAATTGGAAGATTATGAAGTCTGTAGAGAAAAGCAGTGTCAAAAAACACTGTTGCAGTCCCTGCACCAAAGTGCTTGCAGTTAAATACCCACCTTTGGTACCAAGCTGCCATTTAATCTGATGAAACTGCACAGTCCAGGGTGAGCCCAAGTGCAGTGGTAGCTTTTATTCTGACAGCTTTTATTGCATATGCATGTGCCTAGAGCTGTATTTTGGTGTGAGATTAGAAAGGGGGAAAATAATGCAATATTGTATACCAAGTGGTTGTACCAGTGTGCTGCTGCATCCCTTCCCTGAGCCCTTTCACTCTCTCTTCCTGGTTTTTTATCATCATTGTGTGTGTGGTGGGTGGCTGGGCTCTGCTTCTGTGAGTGGCCTGTAGACAAGAGTGGGTCATGAAGGAAGAAGGATATGCTGCCAGTCTTCAGTAGGAAAGCCTAATCCAAAATGCTCAACTCCTTTGTGAGAGGCTTTGAGATGAGCATGTGTGATGCTCTGGAGTTCTTCTTGTGCTCCCCAGAACCACCTGGAAATTTGAAGACCAAATTCAGGAGAAGGTCTGGCCGTTCTTTCAGCAAACCCCTGGGTGCTGAGCAGTGTGTTTCTCCAGGCATCTCGGGAAAGGAAAGGAGAGAAGATTCTGTCCTTTACCTTTGCAGTTTCCTGCATGCTCTGGTCTTTCTCTTGCAAATTTGTGCCCAGCCCGGCAGAGTTAAGCGCTGCTGCGTTGCGTGCAGGGCTGCTTTGTTGCCATGTCAACTGTGCATGTCATTTGTTTACATTTGATTTGGCAGAACATTTCATGATAAGCACCAAGGCCTCCGGCGACTTTGAACTGGGGGGTGACTGGGCAGGGGCACGGCAGGATGGGGAGCGAGGGAGAAGGTCTGCATCCATCTCCTGCTGGTTGCCCACCACATGAGCAAGGGGAGCTGCTGCCTGGGACCTTGTCACTGTAGTTTCCAGGAAAATAGGAACAGGGGAAATAAGTGTTGATTGCCATATTAATATCGATAACAGCGTATGTGAACTCTCAGGTGGCTTCTTGCAGTTTGACCCGGGGAGTGTGAAGGTTATTTCACAGCCTCTTGCAGCCAAGGTTGCCACAGCTAGGTGAGTTCTGTGATCCTGCCAAATTCCCAACAACCAGATCTTGATTGTTTTCATGTGTTAGTCAGGGATAGGAAGAGATGAATCTTTACAGGCAAAGACCCATAATTTGAAACAAATCTGTGACAGACTTTCCTGAGGACTTTCCCCAAGTAAAAAGAATACCAGGGCTTGGCCCAGAGCCAGGGAGAAAATATGTCTGAGGGAAAATCTGCAAAGACTAGAGTAGTATGTGAACTCCAGAGTCAGTGCTGAAGCAATTCAAGAAAAGTAGGTGCAAAACTAATTTTTCAGAATTCCATCAATGACAGTGGATTGATTTTTGTTGTTGTTGTTGCTGGGGTTTTTTTTGTGAACAGAAGCAATTTGGGAAGAGGTTGGTAAAGCATGAGAGATTTTCCTCCAAAGTACTTCTGACTGTTTGGCAGGGATGTTTTTCTCCCATATTTGTTACCTGATCAGGAGTGGTAAATTTTCAATTTCCTTCTCAGTGCTGTTCTTTGCCTTCTGCATGTGAAATGCATTGTTGGTGCTATTGGTGGGAAACACATTCAAGATGCAAGTGCTGGGAAACTGGAGAGGTGATGAAATTGCCCCCTTCCTTCTAAAGAGAAAGAGATGTAATTTACTGTGCACTAATATGAAAAGCCAAGATGGCCTCCCTGGCAGCTCTGTGGGTGAGGGCAGGGGACAGCACAAATTCTGGGATCCCTTATGAGATATGTGCCTCTGCCAGTCCCTCCTCTGGGTGCTGGGTGAATCACAGCCTCTCTGGCAGGCTGCCTTCTGGGGGGTTTTGCTCTCAAGAGAGAGAAAATACCCTTCATCTGCGATTAATGTCCAAACCACCCAGCACCACCTGAAAGACCGCGGTGCCGGGAGCGTAGCAGAAATGAGCCATGGGCCGATGATGTGTTCCCCCACTTTGATCTCTGTCACTCTGCTCGTTGCTCTGGCTTGATTTTTACATACCTGTGTGTGATAGCTTGGTCCTGAGCTCACCAGGTTGTCTTCTTGGGGCAAGCTTACCCACGTGCCCTTTGGTGACAGCGACTGCCTGAGCACTGCTGCCTCCCTCTCCCCATCTTGCCTCTGGAGCGTCAGAGCCGGTCTGCCCTCCCCTGATCCACTGAGAATTTGTATCAGTTGTCATAAGCAGCAGGGGAATCTGGGGTTTGGGGCAGAGGCTGGTTAAAACAGCAGTGCCACCAGGAGGAGACGTGTCTGGAAACCAGAGCCCCCACAGCAGCCAGGCTGGGGCTGTGCTTCCCGAGCCTTGCGTGGAGGTGAGGCTCCAACTCTGCAGGTGGTACTTGCTCTTGATGTCTGCCTAGAGCTGCACAGGAGCTGCCTGTGTTGGTACCTTCTTTGTTGCTCATGTCTGTTCATCGGGATGTCTTCCTCCAGTCCAGAACAGTTAAGCTCCTGGTTGGGATGCAGGCAGGGAAGGTGGGGAGTTTGGTAGCATGACCAGCATTGGAGCAGGGGTAAAATTCCTGTTTTCTTTTTCATCTTGCATGACCTGGGGGGATCATATCTAGGTAAAGAGCTAAGCCAGCCCTATGACTCTCTTGGCTTGGCCTTTCTAGGGCTGCCCAACTGTGCTACCAGAAGTGACTATTCTTGTAAGGTAGGTCCAGCCCTTGGCCATTGACCAGCCATTTGTTGATCTCCATTCATCCAGGTCTTGAAACAAAGCATTGAAGAATAAAGCCTGTCAGGTACTATCAACATGTGTAGGGTTCAGTCTGGATCCCAGCTTGTGTAAGGTTTTTATTGGGCACCAGTGATAATTTGGTGTGCTCCAGTTCTTGCTTTTTAATTTTCTACTCAAGGGCGAGACTAGGTGCTTTCCTCAGAACATGAGATTCTTTAATTTTAGACACGAGGTCTGGCACCCTTTGTGGCAGCCAGCTGTCTTCTCATTTTCTTAGCAGTGCTTTCATTCTTCTGCATTGCAAGCCAGCTCTTTTTCTGTGTGGGATCCTTCTCACCTCAGCCCTTTCCCAGTTACATAAAGGAAAAATGCTAAAAGACTGGTAGCACCAAAATTTGAAAAATAAAAATAAAATTGTTGAGGCCCTTTCTGACGTGTTGCTACACGCCAGATGCCTGCCTATGGATATTTATAAATAAAAGCCCTGCCCATGGAGCAGGCATAGAACTGTAGCATTATCTGTAACAAAAAACAGTATGTGGGATAACAGTACAGTTAACAGCAAAGTAACACATCTTGAGCTTGAATCAATGATCACCAGAGACAGGATGTTGCTTTGTAAATATTTCAGTTGTTACATTGTTTTGTAACCTTCTTCTCTCTCTCATTTTGAAGTTGTTATTTGCAAAAACTCTAAAACTCAGCGTCTGGTAGAAGCATGTGGAGATAACTTGTACAAGCCCTTCCTTCAGGCTCAGTGGTGGAGTCAGCTGTAGGAGATGCCAGTAAGGGATGCAAGGTGTTCTGCTCAGTTCTTTCCTGAGCTCCAGCTCCTTGGAGACTCGTGGTTCCTGTGCTAAGAGCAGGGACATGTTGTTTCAGTATTTATTGGGCAAGACAGATGCCCTCGTTCCTTTGCCATTTCTAGCAGATGAGCTTTCCAGCTGGGAACCTCATTTCCAAATAGTTCTTCAACAAAAATCACATTCCTTGGACTGCTTGTTCTCAAAAAGTGCACCAAGTGACCTTAATGCGTTCTCAGCTGTCCTTTACAGCTGAGAAGTATTTCTGAATGCAAGGTCACCAATTGCAGTGATATTCATTACTATTAAACTTGGCACTTGTATCCAAAGATGATCTTTTGGCTAATATGCAAGGCTGGGACAAAGGAAGTTGTTTGCTTGTTTGCCTCTTTTTACTTGTAATTATTTTTTTGCTACATCTTGTAGGCTTCCCAGCCATAAAGTGGGATTAATAAATTGCACTGGCCTTACCTGCGTATATTAAAGTTTAAAAAGAGAATCCAGCAGCTGTCTTCATGGAAATGGAAAATGCTTGAGTTTTTCTGATACCACCCACACCCTAAGGGCTGACCTGCTGGCTTGCTTCTCACAGATGGAGTGAAATGGAACCTCATTCTGCTTGCAGGCAGCTGTGGTAGTTACCAGCAGCTCTGAGAGCACCCTTGATCTAGAGCCTGCTCCAAGGGGCCAGACAACAAACGTGTCAGAGTAAAATTTCCATTCTGTTCATTGTCTTCAACACTCTCGGTTGAAATACTTCTTCCCCTAGTCAATGTTGTACCTGGGGACCTGTTGATTGCCAGCAGCAATTAGTGCAATGCAGTGCTAGGGAAGGAATGGGAGTGATTGACTTTCAAATTCAGGGTTTCTGTTTGCAGGCCGCTGCTTTGGGGAAAACCTGTAACAAGGCTTCTGTCTAGAAACTAAGTATATCTGGTGTGAAATACTAAACAGAGAAATAATGTACAGGAAAGCTGACTCTATTCCTTTAAGTGAGCAGAGTTGTACTTCTAAGTCCACTTTAGAATTAGGTTTTGCAAGACAGAGCCTTAGATACTTAAGAGGGCAATCCTCTCAGCATCCCAGAGAGAACATTGCAGCCTCTAATTAAGCCAAGTATTAACTACCTTATCTCCTTGATGAAACTTGGTAAACTCTGCCCTGACAGACGTGCACACATGGCTTTCTCCCTGGAAATTTGGAAGCTAAGACATGCTTTCTCTATCATCTATATGATTTATTTTTCCCCTGGCTATTCCTCTGGAGTTGCAGCAAGGCACTGAACCAAGTGCAGCTGTCTTTGCGTTGAGCTGTATTTGCATAGAGCTCTATTTGCATGTTGGCTTGTGCTGCTGTATAATATTAATAAGGTATTAAAGGAGAGCAGGGAAGGGGGAGGGGCACGTTAAGATTTCAGTCTTGTCTAAGCAGGGCCATGCAAATATGTTTCCTTTTATCCAGAATTAATGACTAATATGTTAACGGGCCTCAGACTGGGGTTTTGCTTGCTTGGGAAAGATGTCTGCAGCAAGAGGCTGTGTTTCCCCTCTCTGTCTTCCACACCCTTGGAGACATGAGTGGGTCTGTCCATTTTGGATGGAAGCTGCAAGACTGCTCAAGCAAGGAAATTTGTCTGTTTACAAGCATGCATGTCTCTGGAAATAAATGCAGCCAGTAGAAAGCCACAGCATGGGAATGAATGAGAAGGAAGAAAGGGGAAAGGGGGTGGGGGCTGGAAACAAAGGAAAAAGTGTGGTGGCTATCTTTATAATCAAGGCTTTATTAAGTTACTCTGTTCTGAATATATGGATGATTACAGAGGGGGCAGAATTCCCATGTGTAGGAAGAGAGGTGCCTTAGCCCCAAGCAGGTTTTGCATTACCTGTCCTTGGGTTTGGTGGGCCAGAAGTTTTCCAAACCTGGCTTGTCACTTGTGTAATTGCCTCCTGTGCTAGGTCTGAGTCAGCTTTCCTCAGGGTGCTGTCCAGCTGAACTGGGCTGGCTTATCCCAAAGTCTTGGTATTTTAACTCAGAATGGAAGGATGGGTGCGGTGCGGGTGCACTGCTCCTGTCTCCATGGTCAGTTCATGCTGTGAACATTTTGGTATTAACCTGATATTCCCACAAGTGGCTTGGTGGAGCAGTTTGCTCTTGCTGTGGGGATTGTGCCATATTATGGGGGAAGCTCTGTTCTTAATCAGTGCAGAAGCCGTGAGGGGAAAAACAAGTCTGCAACATCACTTGGCAACACAATTATTATAATAGGGTTTGCTTCTTCCTACACTGCCCAACTGAATTATTTTCTCCATATGGTGGAGCTACTCTGTTTTTAGCTGGTTCTTCCTGCCCCTTCACCAGATGGCTGTTTTTCTGCAGGACCTCTCAGCTCTTGCACATTGTGCCTGCCTTGCTGAGCTGAGAGCAGGGAGAGGAATTCTGGTGAAAGCAGGCTCAGGACAGGTCCTGCCAGCTCTGCCTGGTCAGGGGGAAGGAATATATCTGGTGCAGGATCGTAGGCATCAGTGAGATGAATATTCAGTGTTACCTAACAGGATAATTCAGAGCAAACATCCTGTTTATATTTGGTGGTGGTGAGATTTTGATGAGATCAGGGAGTTGAAGGAGCTGTAAATGGGCTACACATGGGAGTCTTTCCCTTCTTGGTTTCCAGCTCATTTCAGGCCTGACCTGTAACAGCTCATTGTCGTCCTTGTCTTGGGTGTTAAGCACAGCTTGACTAATACATTGCAATCCTGTCTGTCTTCTTGCTATTTTTGTCTTCCTAGGGCAGGGCACCCTACCTGTAAGCTTCTTGTTGCTCTCCACCTGCCAGGGGATCCTAGTCCTCCCCACAGCATGCCTCTGCTGCTTGAGTGCATCCTTGTGATGCCACAGAGGAGAAAAAAAAAACACACAGAAATTCCAACAGGAGGTACAAAGTGTTTAAGAAAGATAAATCACTGCTGTAATTTACACTTCAGGAAAAAATAGCCTATCTGTGTTCTGTCCATGCTGGACATCCTGCAACTGTATTCAAGGCCTTCCTCATTTGCTTTTAGTCTGCTTTTCTACAAAAACAAAGTGGGGGGGGTGTGTGATCACACAGCTGCTTTGTTCCCCTTAAGTTTTGAATCTGGTGAAGAAGTTCTGCAGATTTGGTGCAGGGGGAGAGGTCTCAGTGGTATTGAGTTCTACATGTTCCCTGAAAACAGGTAGCTGGGCAGAACCCCTGTTAATGGATGGCCCAGAGGAAGGGCTGTGGTGTTGGCTTGCAGGTTAATATGTGGTGTTGGAGGAGGGTCTCTGTGCAGGAGCTCGGTCCTGAGACCTCTCTCTGTAGGAAACAGCAGAAGTTTTTCTCTGGACTTTTCTTTTTTGATTTTTTTTTTTCACTTGGTGAGACTTGAAAATAAAAATAACGCTTTTCATCTTCAAAGAGCTTTAGAAACATCAGCTAATTAATCCTTTCCTCGTCTAGTGTGCTGCTTCAAGGAAAAGTGGGAAAGCAGGGACTTTTCTAAAAGTGAGTGAGACAGATCCTCAGAGGACCCATCTCAGCTCTGAAGGGTCTGTGGCTGTTGCTCCACTCCAAAACATGTGGCTCTGTACCATGTTGTTGATTGTTCTTTTTTTCTGTAACTAATAAGCAAACAATGGAATTCAAAGAAACAAGCAAGAAGTGTCCTCAAGTGCATATGCCCCAGCTTATGGATAAACAATCAACCTGAAAGAACTGTAAGTGGGCTTAATCAGGAGGGCAAGAAAATTCCCATCATTAAATTTCAGATTTTTTAAAATGAGCATACATGAGATAGTAACATTTTCTCATAAATTTTCTCTCAATAAAGGCATTTCCCATTCTCTTGATGTCCCTGAGGATCTCACAGGCGGTGTCAAAACCAGAAGCTTTCGGGAATCTCCTGGTCACTCTTAAGGGTTCTCTTCCCTCTTAGTCCAACAAACCTTACATGGGCACAGTGTCAGTCCTGACTCTCATGTGACAAAGTCAGTGCTGCCTTATGGATTCAAGGACTGATGGATTCACTGACATTGTCCCTCTCCACAGGAAAAAGGAAGATAATTATAAACCAGGATCTGCCTGGTTTCTTCCAGCCTGACTGGAGAAGTCAGTACAAGGGGAATGGATGGAGGATGTAGGTGGCTTTCACTCTCTTGCATTTAAATGAGCTCTGTGATCCATGTTTTCTGCTGATGGTAATTCTGACTTCTGGTCAGGAGCAACACATGCCTTGTCTGTGTGTGGGATGGGCATCAGTGCAAAAAGTCAGTGCTTCTGGTGGATTTTCCCTTGCTTTCAGCCACCAGGCAAGTCTGGCAGAGGTGACAGAGACCTCCAGTCTCAGGGATGTGTTGTGGAGCGCATTTCACGCAGTGAGTTGGCCTCGAAGGTCAGCAGATGCCATGCTTTTGGTTTTTCTTGGCAGTGTGAAGGAGGACTACACCTCCTTGGTTTTTCTGGATCCCACTTGTGCTGAGTACTTTGCTGTCAGGATCCTAAGGTGAACATCTCCAAGCTCAACAGCGTCAAAGACACTGCAGAAGCTTTTGATCTAGGTTTCTTTCTCAAGAGAAATTCTGTTAATTTCCTCTTGAGTCTACTCCTACTGGTTTTCCAGGGTGTTTCTTTTTTTTTCGTTACCATTCAGTGGGTGTCAACTTCTCTGTGGTCCAAAACAGGACACACATGCAGCTCTGTCTCTGTCGTTGTGCTGGCTTTTGTCATGCAATCTTCTTGCTTTTGTCAGCAATTTCTTTTCTATTCCACTTTGCATCAACCCTGAGTTCTCTTGCGGAAATGGTTACAATTAGAAAGTAATGATTTTAGAATTGTTAGAACATAAATTAATTGTAGTTTCTGGTGGGACAGGAAAAAAGCAAGAACAGAAAATACTTCTCAGTCAAGCAGAAGTTTTCCCTATTTTATACATATTTACTATTATTCTACAACTGAAAAGCCTGGATCCAGAAATACTGCAGAAGGATGAAGTGGTGATTACAGAATGCATGTTCTCAAAGGAAGCTAATTTAGGTTTCCTCAAAGCAAAAAAAACCCAAAACCTCAGGCTCCCTGACTCAGGAACGTGATGCTGTACTTTGAGTAGAAACATATCGAGTTCCATACAAATTTGTTGTCTTCACATCATTGTCTTGCGCTTCCTTTGCCCGTCTCTGCCTAACTCTGAATTTGGGTGCTCATGTTTGTTTGTATAAATATGCAAGAAATGAGTCCAGAGTGGCTCTTGAAGCCGTGGTTGGGTTTGCTGGACTGATAGATAAAAAAATTCCTTTTTTCCCTTCTTTTTCATTTTAAACTGAGACATTCAGATTGGGCATCAGGAAGACACAGTAAACAAGGAGCCTGGCGTTGCTGTTTTTAGACAGACACTGTTCAGAGTAGGATTGCGCTTTAGGAGGTGCTAAGTATGTTCAGCAATATTGGCATTTTGTTTCATTTGGATGGAGATCCAAGAGAAATCTGAGCCCTTCATGAATGGAAGCAGTCTTCCCTCATATGCCCCTACATCGCTTCTCCCTCTCGCCGGGCAGATGTAAAGAGCTGCATCCCTCCCACCTCCATCCCACCTCAACTGGATGTGGAGCTGGTTGTTTCCCCTCTCTGGTGAAGGGGAAACAGGAAAGCCCTGCAGCTCCCCTTCCCTGGCCACGCCACCCTGCGGAGATCTCAGAAGTTGTACCACTTAATCCTGTCGCTGTTGTAGCATCTTGTGGGGCGGCGACAATGGGCATGAGCAAAATACATAATTAATAAAGCAGCAGTGGTTGGCATTTGCTGCCTGGCGATGGGTGGGATGCGGGGAGAAGCGGCAGGGTAATTATAGATGTGAAAAATGAGGCAGGAACACGGGGTAACCTTTCTAGGGTAGCTGTCCCGGTGATCGATGGGCCTACATTGTTTTCTCACTAACCTTTTGGTGAACCTCCCCTTAGAACAACAGGGGAAATACAGTTATTCCCTTCCCCATCTTGTTTCTTGGTAAAGCACTCGTGTACCACCTTATTATTGCACCCTAAATATTGCTGTGTGCTGGCAGTAAATCACAGGTGGGCACTGAGCTGCCCCTCAGGCAGGGCCCTTCTGTCCTGCCCCCATCCAGCTGGAGACTCCTGCCCGATGTGCTGCAGGCACCAGCTCTGTCACAGCCCCAGATAAACCAAAATGACAGGTTTCCACAGCTAAAATGGGTGTCAGGGGAGCTGCAGGCTTAGAGCTGGGGAAGGGTGCAGTAAAGGTAACGAAACACTCACTAAGATTTTCTGATGGAGGGACAGGGAAGCTCCAAGACACTGGGACAGTAAATTCACAGGCTTAGAACTGGATGAAAATGTCTTTAAAGGGAGGCTTTGGTCCATTTGCATCCCCTGCTGCTTGAGCTCTTAGCTATCAAAGCCAAACCTGCTCTGTTTTCAGTAATTTTTAACACAGCTCTCATGTGGTGAGGTTTCTGAGAGCTGCAGTCAAGTTTATGAAGCCTGAACTCAGTCAGGAGGAAGAGGGTTTGGTTCAGGCATTTTGGGGGGAAGCCTATGATACACACCAGATAAAATTGCAACATGTAAAAAAATGTGAAGAATGCCAGGAAGTGTTCTTGAACCCTGCAGTTGACTTAACAGAGAGCTAAATGTTACAGGCAGTCACAATAATTGAAGATAGGAATGTATACATAGGACAGCCCCTTCTTTCAAGAAAGGGTGGATCTTTGCCTTCATGTCCTGGGAAATACTCTGGATTGTTGTATTTATTTCTCTGGAATATTTACTGAACTTCCTGCCAGCCAAAACCATTCCTGATATATGGGGATTTCTTTGCCCTTTACAAGGACAGTACCGGCTTACCAAACAGTGAAATTAAAAAATGACATCCGTACTGCAGTGAGATCCAAGGACAAATTAGAAGTTAAAGTTAATCAGATGGGAATCAGTTCAGATTCCCCCTGTGTATAGTGGAAAGTTTCTTTTGTATGATTTTTTTTTTCCCTGCAAGATTTGTCTTTCCAAAATTTCTCTCATAGCCACCTTAGATTTTAACATGCAGAAAATGTTTATGTTTTTTCAGAGGATCGAGATAGCTTTAAGAATTTGTTTTGGCAAGAAAAAAATGAAACAGTAAAAGGAGACATTTGAAGAGTCCTAGAAACAAATATATGACTATGTGTTGACATGTTATGAAGGTGTTGGGAGTGACTCCTTACTTAAAATTGTGTTGAAATTTGCACTTACTATGGATTTAAATTCATCAGCTTCACACTTTAATGATTGAATTTAGGTTCCTGATTTGGTACAGAGATGCATTAGAGAACAATTGAATTTTCTATGTGATGTTTTTAAATAAAGAATGAACTTAACTTTGCAGAAGACTTTGTCTTAAAAGTCTTTCTTCTGAAGAGGTGCCTTTCTTCCCACAAGCATCATGGTTCCTTTGGGACTATTTGCACACCACACTTGCATTGTTGATTGTATCCTGGCTTTCTGTCTGGCCCCACTGAGATGTGTGACATTAATAAAGTCAGAATTGTTCTTCTGCTACAGCTACAAGGGCCCTCTTCCATCTCTGGACAAGGGAACAATTACCATCTTTGGCCCTAAAATATGATAGCTGCAGGATCTAGACTCATAGTGGTCACCCCAGTGTGTCAGATTGTGTTTTGTTCAGGCTTGATTGCAGCTCCTGTCGTAGCAGATGCTGAGCAGCAAGTCCCAGAGCTTTCAGAAAATGTTTATGGAGGGATCCCAGGATGATGAGGGATCTGAATTAGGCTGCAAGTTTTTTAGTGCAAGGACTGTTTTCTTCCATTTGTTTACATCCTCT
The DNA here is from genome assembly GCA_013401375.1 of Spizella passerina. Taxonomy (NCBI): domain Eukaryota; kingdom Metazoa; phylum Chordata; class Aves; order Passeriformes; family Passerellidae; genus Spizella; species Spizella passerina. The sequence goes on along the minus strand of WBNQ01058339.1, from coordinate 25,607 downwards.
TGTACAGTAGGGCTCTACTTAACACTTCCAGATGTTAGCCCTAATATAAATGTAATAAAAATAAATTAAGTTCAGAGTGGATTTGCGTTTCTGCAGTCTGTGCTGTGCCCTGCTGCCTGTACAGGGGGCTGTTGTCACCCATTCCACTGACTGTGCTGACTCAAGTAGGGCTTGAGTTCAAAGTGTGAATTTTCAACCCTCTGCAGCAGGAATATCCAACTGGGGCAGCTCTGAGGTGTCCCTGCTGTTCCCTGCCTTGCAGATCTCCATGTGCAGATGAGCAGGCGTTCCCAGGCTTTTCCTTCAACTCCTGCCTGGACCAAGCAGGTCCTCGGAACATAGGCAGGGTGCTGTGACTCACCAGGCTGGACTTAAAAGTGGGCCTTGGATTGCCTGTGCTGTTCCCAGCATGTTGTCTTGCTGGGTGGTATTTCATGTGCTGTTCCCAGCATGGCTGCTGTCTTGCTGGATGATATCTACAGGTCATTTTGACCCAAAATTTGCCTTACCTCAGGGTGTAAGGACTGTAATACCCATCTGTTTCAAAAGAACCTTCAAATCCATGCATTATTATTATTATTGTTGTTGTTCCCTGCTATAATAAGTAGGAGTTGTGGTTTGACAGAGCACACTGTTCACAAGGACCCCGCATCTTTTCTTGGCTTTGCTGTGCTCTCCCTGTATGATCTTGGGCGAACTGCTCCACCAATCTGTTCCCCTGTCACCACACATTGTCTTAGATCATCAATTCTCTGGAGCAGACACAGTCCCTTAGCACGTTTTAGCATCTAGCATTGTGAGGCTTTGGGCTCTGCTGAAATACAAATAGTTGCAGCTAATAATAATAATGTTATTAAATCTATGTGGTTCTTCAGAGATAAGTAAAGGGCAATGCTCCTTTCTCCAAGGAGCAGGCAGGATAAGTACTTTATTTTTGTCTTTGTCTTCTAATTATAAAAAAAGAAGGCAGCCAGTAGACATGATTAAAAAAAGAAAAAAAATAAAAGAAGGCTGCAGTAATTTGATATTTTTAGCCTCAGACCTGCTACTTGTTCTGTAAAGCCAATCTTAGGATCATGGCCTGAGTGTGGTTCATATCCGTGTTTGCCAGGGATAGAAATTTTCTGGAGCCGTATATTGACAGTTGGCTCAGTATTCAGGCTAATCCTATAAAAACCACCATGCAGCTTGGTGCAACTTTCAGTATTTGCTGTGAACAAAAGTGTCAGGAGCATTGCAGATCAGACATGAGAAGCTTCACTTGGCCAATGCATGGCAAGGCTCTGGGCTGGGACGATAAGGGCTTGGGATGGAGCTGAGCGTGGCAGAATGACTGGAGAGAGAAGTCAACTTTTGTTTGTTTCTGTGTGCTGTGGGATTTTTTCAATTATTATTTCATTTCCAAAGAAATGCAACAGCAACAACAAAAGGTCTTAAATATTCAGCAGCGAAAACAATAGATTTGAAAAGGAAAACAAAAAGTTAGAGCCAGCTCTGGCATTGGTGGACACTTGGCTCTGAGGGAAGCGAGAACAGCTTGGATTTGCATAAATTGCATACTGTGGGTCAGAAAGCAGAGTCAGAATTATGCTTTCATTGCAGTGGCATGAATGGGAGCACATAATTGGCATTCTTCCCCTCTTGATCAGATGCCTCCTTCAGGGGATTTCTGCACCCAATACGTTGAGGCTCATCCATTCGCTGCCTGGCATGGATAGGGCTTTTGTTTTCAAATTATGATTTTTCTATTCTCTGATTTCTTCCATAACCTGGGAAAGCCCCAGCCCTCCCCCCCGCATGGCCCTTTGTTTGGGAGAACAACCAGAGGTCAGGCTGTGCTCAGTGTGGCTGTTGTTGCATCACCCTCTGTGCGTGGTTTTGTGTTTCTGGCTCAGCGTGGAGCTCTCAACCCCTGGGGGGATGCTCCTGGTGCTCCCTTTTGGGCACCTCCTCTCAAGTTTATGGAGTCCTGCATTTCTGAGTGCAGAGAGGTGAATATGGCCGTGGTCAGTCCAGTGGGGCTTCTTCCAGGGATGCACAAAGATGCTTGGCTGGGACAAGCTTATCGGGCTCCTGGTTGTACCCAGGGCCTGGCTCTCTTTTTTATATTTGGCTTATTAGCACTTTTTTTGCCTTTTGTGATTTCCAGCTCAATCACAGCAAGGTCTTGCTAGGGGATTCAGGTTCAGCAAAACACATGAGTGCAGGTTTAACGTGAGCTGCAGCCAGGCCCTTGCCAGGATTCAGGCATGCATTTGCTTCACATGATGCACCTGGTAAATGCTTCCAGTCAGTGCATGTGGTGCTGCTAGAAACTCACAGGATCACTAGGTCCGTCCAGACCCTGGCAGCCACATGGAAGCCTTTCCAGAGGTATGTCAGGTCCTGGTTATCCCCCTGTGTGGTTCCTTCTCAGCTCTGCTCACAAAGGGTTTCCTGTCTCACCCTGGATGCATGGTTGCAGTTTTCTTCTCCACAGAGCCACTTCTGCAGTTTTCTTCTCCACCAGACCAGGTGCTTCGTGCCCCTTTGTTCTGCCCTTGCCTGGTACCATGCCCACCCTGCTGTTGATTGGTTCAGCAGCAGTGGCAAAGAGCAAGCAGCAGCTAACAGGTATTGATGACTGAGGCCTGCTTCTTCATTTGTTCACAGACAAATGTTTTAACCTGTCAATGTTAAGAAATCATATTGATTGCAGTGATTTTTGTTTTATTCCTTAGGTCTGTTAGTCAAAAGGGCAATTCCTCCTTTAATGTCTTCCTGCCATGGGCTCAGTTCCACTGTACCTTGTCCAGAAAATATTTTATTTTCAAGGCTCAGGGAAAATGATCTTTATAAAATATAAACTATGGGAATTTTCATTCCCCTCTGGCTTTAGGAGGAGGAGAGCAGCTGGTAGAGAGTGGATGAGAAAGGCTTTATCTGCTATATTTTGGTTACTGCACTTTGAGTGATGGGTTTAATAATTGATAGAGCAATTTAGCAATGATCCATAATCCTGAAAGAAGCCTACGCTCCCCTCCCTTTCTGTCTCCCTCCCTTTCTCCTTCCCTTTGAGACTGACAGGCTGCTCTCAGTGGTTTTGTCTGCAAAATTTCATCCCTTGGTTTCTGTAAACAGCCTGACATGGGAGAGGGGGGGAAAAAAAGCAAGTGTTTCTAAATCTTTTGTCTTGTTTCCACAAACAGCTGCACTGCTTGCTCCAGCTCTGAGCTTCAGTCATTTGTTTGCTCACATGCTCTTGCTGAAGGGAGCAGGAGGTTTCCTTTAATGCCCTAACCTAAATGAAGTGTGTATGTGCAATGTAGATAGGAGAGCAGAGAGGTGCAGAGCCTCCCAGCAGGGACCCCTCCCTCCCCATTTAAACCCAGGCTTTGTTCATGGCTGAATCCAGCTTTCTTAATCCCAAGAAAGGTGCATAGGGATGGCGAGTGCTTGATATGAAAGCGTGGTTTACTTGAAAGTCTTCCAGGATTAACCTATGGAAACTGCTTTTTCCAAGAGCCTCGTGTGGGTGGTGGCAGCAAGCAGGGAGATCCTGTTGGAGTCCCTGATGGGTTTCTTTGTGACTCCCCATTTTTCCAACTGGCTGCAAACCCACTGCAGCATAGGGTTGTGCACCCAGGTGCAGGGTGTGCATCCCCTTCACAAGCGTGAGGGGCTCCTGTGTGGAATGTCCACAGTAAGTGTGGGAAGAGAGGAAAAGATAAAGCAGGAAAAGGAGACGGACATAGTGAGCAAGAGAGAAAAGGAGAGAAGGTTATAGGTACTGAGTGTGTGCTGAGGCCGAGGCAGAGTGAGGAGAGGGAGGAGGAGCAGCCTGGCAGAAAGCCAGCTGTAAGCAAAGTCAAATGAGATGTATTAAATTATGTTTTTCCATATGTATTACATAGATGCCAGATTGACAACAAGTTGTAATTAAGCATGACATAAAGTCAGCTATGTGCAGCTGTATTATTCCTTAAAATTACAAGGGGTGAGCTCCCTTGGGGCACAGCAGAGTTCATGGATGCTCCACCATGGGAGGTCTCTAGGACAGGCTAGCTGAATGCTTGCCAGGAGTGACACAGGCATTGCTGGGATGGCCCAGGACTGGGGCAGGGAGGGAGTGGGTGACCTCCCTGAGGTTCAGGCTAGCCCTGTCTGCCTCTGGCACCATCCTCTAGAGGGTTTTCACCCTTCCCAGTCAGCACCCCAGTGGAACATGAGCAGTGGCCAGGGGTGGGTAGTCTACTCTGCTTCTATGAGTTATTTGTTATTAAATACCTTTAGCTAGCAATGAGGGGATCACAAGGCTTGGAAGAAATTGTTGTGTAACTTGCTCTCTGTTAAAAGACACAACTTTGTGCATGTACACTTGATTAAAATACCTGGGGACCTGCACCTGTACCCCAAGAAACACTCCCAGCTGTGTAGGATTTCCCCTGTGTGTAGGACGACCTTGGTGACCTTCCTATTGAGAAATATATGATTATTGGACCTTATAGAGTTAGAGAGGTTCAGGGAACAGGAGGCCCTGGGAGGTCATTTAGTCCAACCTGATGGTCAAGGTTGAGTCTGCCATGAGATCAAGATCAGGACTTCATCTTGCTCGGTCTCAAAAGCCTCCAAGGTTAGCAACTGCAGGGTCCCTCAGGGCAGCCTGTGCTGGTGGTTCATTGATCTGCACAGGGGAGGTGTTTTCCCCATTCCATCCCCAGAGGGATCCTCAGTTTGTCTCTCATCTCTGCCTTCTGCTGCCCACCTGAGGGAAGAGCCTGGCACCATTTTCTCCGTGTGGCAGAGGAGGAGGAGCAGGCTGCTGTCATGGACACCATGGCTCTCCCTCCCCACACTGAGGTTGTTCCAGTTCACCCTCCCACTGGGATCCCCATGCCAAGCATGGTGTCCAGATGTGGCTGGAGGTGGGTTACCACACTCCTTGGTCA
>WBNQ01058339.1:3385-19874 GCA_013401375.1 Spizella passerina | reverse complement strand
TTAGTCTGGGGGTCATCCATATTTGATGTCTGCATCCCTTCCAGGTGTCTGTGTGAGTGGAAGGGTGAGGGAGATAACAACTGTAACATTTTACTTCCAGAATATGAGCCTGTCTTCTTTTACATCCTTTCATTTAAGAAATTATTTGGAGTCTGAGAAGTACAGAGGAACAAAAAAAAAAGGTTCTCTGTGCATTCCACCTCCATTACCTAAGAGTTAAAGGTACTCTGCATTCTACAGTACCTGGCAATAAAAGGTGGACACCTCCACAAAATACAAGAGTCAAGTGAGCAGGTATGAGAGAGTCCATAAAGATGCCAAGGAAAGGGTTCATCTGAGAGTAGAATAGAGCTCCATCACTTGAATAAAAATCCCTTTGTAAGACACACAAAGGATGCAGTTCCTTGTCCTCACGAGAGGTATCTTGGTGCATGGAGGAAGCCTGAGCTCTGAGTGGGGTGAAGCCCTGGGTGTGCAGCTGGTCAGTGCATCCCTGCTTGGGCAGAGGAGCTCAGCTCCTGCCTCTCTGCCTCTGCCCAGGGCTTCCTGAGTGGAGATGTGAAAGCTGCTGCTTCCCAGAATTCAGTCTTTAGCAAGTGAGGCAGGAGCTGTGTGTTCAGCTCAGAGACATCTCCACTGGAGCTCTGTCTGCACTGCCTTCAGCTGCCCCCAACCTTCTTCTGGGAGCAGAACACTATGCTTAAGGTGCCAGCAAGTATCCAGCTTTGAGTTATATTTTGTCGGAGGTTATACTTGTCCATGAAGGACTCAGCTGAGACTATCACACTTGGCCATGGGATCCTACCAGAGGTGGTAAATTATCCCTGCAGAGGGCAGTTTGCAGGGAAGTTTTAAAATTCAGAAAGAGCCCAACTCTCTGAATCCGAGTCTGTGGAAATGAATTTTTTTTTGGCATCTGTTTTTAATGTCCTATGATGTGTGGGTGAAAAAGCCAGCAAGCTAGACTGGTAATTAATTTTCCTGACAGAAACACCAGACAATGAAATTACCCTGCCACAAAGCAGGGTTGCTAAAGTAAATACTCCGCCAGCAGCAGGCCTGAGAGCAGGATGGGGTCGTGTGTGAGGTGCAAGCAAATGATGAGGTGGCACTGCTGCCTCTGGGGACCTGCAGGTGCTGCCAGCACGGGGACCCTGCTGCCCAGGGCACCAGCAGTTCTCTGGTGTACACAGGCACTTTCAACTGGGCTCCAAAGGATGGGGACTGACTGAACGCTGCTGAGCTGAGGAGCAGGTCACCCTTTGCTGTCCAGGCAAGTAACAAGTAGGGATGTGGGAAGTGGGCATGGGATGGCTGCTTTTGTCCTGGAGACAGAGGCTCTTGGTAGGGCTCTTCAGTCTTTCCCAGGCTGGTGGCAAGTGGCTTCTAAAGCTTTGGTCTGTGCTGGTGAGATTTGTGTGAGCTGTAGAACAGGTTGTGTGCCTGTGCATGCCTTTTGTTGGAAGACATCGGGGCAGCAGCTCATGGGAGAGGAAGGACAGGAGGGCAAAGTTTTCTGTTTTCCTTCTGTCTGTCTTGTACTGGAGGCACGAGTTGCTGTGCCAGGAGTGTTGCAGATGCACAGCCAAGAAATGGGCGGAGAGCAGAACTGGGGATGTTCCTGCATGTATTGAGGTGTCTGGCGGCTGGCTCCACTGTGTGCTGTCAGACAGGATCCCTCACCACAATCGAAAGGTTTGGTGGATCTGTGTTAAAAAACCTGTATTGTTGGTACAGAAAATACTTCTCTGTGCAGTCATGGAGAGATCTGCTGAAGATTTCAGTGCTGCTTGGGAGGATTTGCTGCCACATGAGTTGTCCTTCCCATTTATGATTGCAATACTCGGATGTACACATTTTCATAGGGCACTTTCCCTTGTTACACAGTGCTAGCAGCTGCAGAATGCAGAAAATCCCACTCAAGAACTGTTTAAGACATGGAAACTGTTTTCTTTCCCTTTGGGAAAGAAAATTACACCTTTTTTTGCTGAGCTAAATCTGATTGCTTTTAGGAAAACCAGGGTCAGTTGTGGAGTGGACTGCATGTGCATTTTAGGACCAGAGTATTTAATGTATTCATTATCCATAAAAAGTAGTGAAATGTTCAAGCATGAAGAGACCACATACTGTCTTAGGTTAGGCTGCAGAAAAGAGCAAGGAGCATTTAAAGGACTTGATCTAGATTACAGAAAACATTATGCTAGATCAGTGCAGTACTGAAAGGCAGTAAACATTGGAAGAGAAAAAATGAACTATTTCTGCATATTTCTATGTCCTAAATTAACTGCAGCTTCTCTGGAGAAAGGACTGTGCGTCTCAGAGGATCTCCCAGATAAAACATCTGCTGAAATGCCTCGTGTCACTCCAAAAGCAAACAAAATATTAAGCTTAGGGAAGACTGGAACGCGAAAGCATTCTGCAAATAGTGTAAAATAAGTCTGGGGAATATCCTTGTGTTTAACTCTTTCTAGGTCTGTTCAACTTGTCTCCAAGCAGTCATGTCAGGAAGAGGAGTTGCAGGGTCAGGCAGTGGAAGGGGATTGAAACATCTGAGAAGGCAGAAGGTACACTGAGAAGGCAGAAGCTGCTGCAGGCATGGGAAAGCAAGGCAAAGATGTAAAAGCAGCTTGTGGTAAAGGACAGGTGATTCAAGCATTTCCATCTTCACCTCTAAACCAATCTATGTGAACACAAAGTGAGAGGTGACAAATTTAAAGCTGATGAAGGAAAATCAAGCTCTAAACAGCTGAGCTTAGATGCTATTGAAAGCAGAAGGTTGCCTGTGGAACTCTGTGTCATAACATGTGATGGAAGTAAAGATCTCACCTTGTCTTAAAAAACTGACATGCTTATGTTAAGAAAGAGAGGGGTTGCATGTTAGATACCATGTGCAGAAGGATCCATAACTGAGTATAAAGAAAAATATCCACCACAGTGGAGATTCAAAGGTATTCTGTCTGTGGACAGGTTGTTTTGTTAAAGAGCTCATAGCATCCTGCCCCAAAATGTTTGGCATTGGCCATTTCAGGCAGGCAGAGCACTGCTCCTGGTGACTGCAGCTCCCTCTTTCCCACAGCAAACAGGAGGTATCTGCTGGCTGAAAATCTGGAATCCTGTGTGGCATCCACTGCTTGTTGTTCTTGAGGTATCTTAATGACTATTTAATTAAGTTAACAAGACCTTTTTGTCTTAGGGCAACTCCCTCTCCATGGAAAAATCACAATGATTACATGAAGGCTGGGAGAAAACCCCAGCAAGTGGTGGCTGTGGTGTGTGTAAGGCACCATATCACCTAGATGTAGCCCCTTCCCACAGGCATTCTCACCATTGTTAGAATTCATGGAATGAGTGAGTTTCTGTTTAGTTGCACTCTTTGTGTTTGAATAATGTGGACATAGATTTGTGCTTTTCTCCCCAATAGCGAAGATGGAAAACTTCTGTGTGTAAAAAAGAAATTCTCTCCTTACTACTCCAGAAAGTGGGGCTTTCAGGTAAACCCACTTGACAGCCAAAGACTCAAGAGGAAAAAAAATTAAGAGATTTTGGAACCTCAAATTCTAGGTCATCCCTTCTTGCAGGGGTCTGAAGGTGTTGGCAGCCTAAGTGTGGGGAGAGGAGGGGAGGTGTGTGCTGCATATGACAGCAGTGCTAGTAGTTTTTTATGCACAGGGAGTTTTCCACACAAAATCATGTTGGGAATATCCCTACAGTCCACCCCTCCGCTTGAGCTAGTGGGAGGGATCTGAAGTTGAGGCGATTTGTGGCTGAGCTCTCATTAGTGACCAGGGACATTTCCCTCACAATGTGGAAGGCAGGCAGGGAGAGGCAGATGGCTTTGAATGCAGGATTTACATAGTAATGAGATTCAGGTCACCATAGCTGTCTTTTTCTCTCTGCATTTTGTCTAGGTGTAGGGTAGTGTGTGGGGATGACAGGGATGACTGACGGAATAGGGAGGAAAGGAGGAAAATTAACCCCTTGTTCATGGGGAGAGATTGCTGTTAGAATAAAAAGTTTGTCACAGTGGGCTAAAGAGCAGTAAGGTATGACAGTGATAAGCACAGATGAAGCTAGAAGAGGTAAAGACTTTTTATGTTTCTGACTTGTTTTTTTGTGGGAATGGCACAAAGAATTCTAACTTTAAAATCCCAGAATTTCCTGTAATGTTTACGTCCTGCATTGCTGGTTTAAGAAGAGGTAGTTTGGGACTTTTGTCATTACAAGTCCCCCCAAAACAGCGGGAGTTTGTGAACTGAAGACAGAGCATGGATTCTTGCTACAGTCTTTGCTTCTTTGGAAAAAAATTACCATTTTGCTTGGTTTCTTGGCTAAAGACTTGTCTTGACATGACTATGTAATGGTGTGATTAAAACATAATATTTTCCACTGCAATTGGTAATCCGTAGTATGATCTCACGTGTCAGATCTTATCCTGATGACAAATGGGGGACTGGGAACCATGGGTCCTATTTCGAGCTTTGCTTGGTGGCACTTGATTTGCTCCATAGCCAACCCCAGGCATTTCCAAAATATGCATAAGGGCCTGAGAAATCCCAAGGCTATATTTAAAATGATGAAAGTTTTAAATCAGTGTGTGTTTATTTTCTGTCTTCTGGTTTTTCTTTCTTTATAGTTAGAGGAGTATGGGTGAGTAAGTTATTCTTTTGCTGTGCATCCCATGACACCAGAAGCTGGGGCTTTAGAAGCATTGCAAGAACAGGAGAGAAGCTTTAGGAGATCCTTGTATAAATAGGAACTGTGTCCTATAACTGCATGTGGACATCAAGGCAGAGGTGGGATAAGTAAGGAAGGTGTTTGTGCGATAAGGTTTTTAGTATGTGGAAAATATTTTTGGTTCTTTCACACCGAAGTTTTTGAAACGCAGAACGTTTGGGGCACATAGGTCTGGATTCATCTTGTCTCACCTTGGCCACTGGAGTTGAGAAGTTCATCTAACCTCATCCTCTAGCCCTTTTCAGCATCGATGGAGAAGGATTCCAACCACCCCAAGGCAGTGGGACAGATTCCCCCTGGAAGGGGAAGGAGCAGAGGTGCTTTGGTGGTATCTCCTGGAGCCAGAGAGCTGCTGCATTTTAGCTGTTTGGGCTGAAAGGGAAAAGGAAATCTATTCAGGTGCCTGGGACAGACTGGGAAAGGAAGGCTTCTTGGCTACTTCCTCCTGAGGAAAAGGCTTAGGTCTAATAGATCTAATTAAATTATTTCTGTGTTTTATTGTTACAGCTATTTGTTTAGAAAGTCAGTAATCCTTTTATACCAGTCCTGTAATGATTATTTAATGTCTGGCTGTTTGTGAGCCCACAGAGCTGTGTGAACAGAGGATGCTTCACTGCAGGGGATCTGCACAGTTCTCCACAGGACAGCAAGCTGGGCCTGAGAGCCTCAAATGGGGGCCTTGATTGGGTGCCTTCATATTCCCACTTGCTGGATGAAAGCAGGGGTAGCTCCCTCCTTTACAAAATACTGCCAGATGTAAGGCTATCTCTTGGCTGTATATGGCCACTTTTCTGTAAGGCTAAGTATTCACTGACTGATGTTTGGTTAGCAGGCACTGTGCCAGTGACCAGTGAGTCCCTCAGCTCTGTCACAGCAGTGACACTTGTTGGTGGCAGCTCTGAGTGTCACAATGGGCACCAGCTGCCCAATGCCAGCTGAGCAGCTTTGCTCCCCTTGCTGATGTTTTCTGACCTCTTTTTTTGCAGAGCCCCTGAAATTATCCTCGGTTTACCCTTTTGTGAAGCAATCGATATGTGGTCATTGGGATGTGTCATTGCAGAGCTGTTCTTGGGCTGGCCCTTGTACCCAGGAGCTTCAGAGTACGATCAGGTGGGTGTGATATTGCCCTGGGTGCTGGTAAGTGCACACATCTCTTTCTCTTCTCCTGTCAGAGTGAGCAGATACCAACTTTTTCACTTTGGCTAATGATGGATCTGTATTTCTTGCTCTCCCAAGTCAACATTGTCATTATGCACCTGGGTATTTGTTCCAGGTCACCAGTGTGCAGCTTGGTATGCTGCCTTTTAAGACCTGGCTGCCTGAGTGAAATCTCAATCAAGAGTCAATGCTGCCATTGACTGGAGAGCTCTGTGCATGTCCCTCCTCACTGAGCAGAGCAGGCACCCGTTCTCTGCTGTAACAGCAAGTGCAGCATAAAGCCTTATTTGTTAGAAGAAACTGCATGAACTCAGCTGCATTTCATAACCCCTTTTATGAGAGTGCATATTAAAAGCAATGACAAGAAGGAGAATGTTGGCATTGATGTAGGTTTCCAGTTAATATAAGCTGTCGTTCCTTTTCTCCCTATAGGCTTTCATGCCCTTTTTGTAGTCCTAAAACCGATAATGCAGCGGCAGCTAGAGCCAGGGCTGTAGAATACTTTGCATTCCCATAGTATTCAGCCTGATCTTAGCTGTCTGAAAATGCAGCCTGAAAAGGGTCTTTTTTCTTTTAGGAAATAAATTTTTTAAAAAGGAAAAAAAAAGCCAGGCAAATAAATAAGTTTTTCACATACTGAAATGTTTTCTTGACTTTTCTTTTGAAACCAGTATTTTTTTAATCAGAGCTCTAAAGGTAAAATTTGGCAGGGGAAATAACTTGCAGCAAAGAGCAGGGCTATTAGTGACTCTAAAGGAAATCAAACGTAGCTGAGAAACTTACAAGCGTTTAAAAATCACATACCAAGCATGAAAAGTAGATTTCTTTCTCTTCCCCGTTGCACCCCAAAAGCCATAAAACACACAGCTGGAAAAGAAATCACCAAACCTTACTGGCCAGCTGAACTGCCCAGCACAAAGCTTCCTCTGGTAAAGTGTGACCAGGCTCCTGGGGAGCTGGGGAAGGGATAGGGGCTGATCCTGGCTGGGATTGGCAGGATCCTGGTGCCTCTGAGGTGTGTGAGCTCTGATGGACCTGAGGAGCTGCAGAGCTGAGCAAGCCATGCACAGTGAACCAGGGCCTGAGTGCTTGGAAGTGATTGAAAGCATGGCTGCTTTTTATGCCTTTATGTATTTAATGGTTTTATCCCTCTCTGTTTCTTCTCTCAAAAACACTTTCCATTCTTGCCTAGCATTTTCGAGAGTAGGTGACTGGTTTTAGTAGTTTTGCAGAGTTTGCAGCAATTGTGCAGAATTAAGCCATGCAGGAGACAGGAGGTGCCAAAGTTAAGGTTTTGTGTGGCATCTCAGGCATGTGTGACATTGGTCTTTAATTGTGTAATCACAGACTGTTTCTCCTTCATAAATAAATAAAAGTTTGAGATCCTGGAAAAAGAAATAGAGTATCTTTTAGCTGTGTGGGTGCCAATGAGGTCATGCTTGTGGATGCATCCCAAATAACGTCATGTAGTCAATAGAGGCAAGTACTTTCCATACCATCAGTTGGTTTGAGTGTATATTTCACCTTAGTTCAAAGGCAGTCACTTCATAATCCTCTGTTTGGACCTTCAGACTGCTCCTAGGCCAGGCTGTGTGCTCAGGTGGAAGAAAAATGGCAGAAGTTAGAGAGCAAATATGAAATTGCTGAAATGACTTCCTGGGGAGGAGAGGGTGCAAAGTGTTGAGACATCCCATTGAAATCACTGTGTGGGTCCTTCTCTTTGAACTTTAGAAATTTAGGAACTGTCCCCTTTTCATCCTTAGGCCTTGTGGGAGTGCACTCTAAGTGTGAGTTTCCAGTGATGTATGTGATAAATGGAGGGAATTCCATTCATAAATTCTCTTCCTCTCCTTCCTTGCACTGAGTTTTTCAGCATGAAGTTTCTCTACATGCTACATCTTCTTTTTTTGTCTGTTCTGTTTGTTCAAATGCCTCCTGAATTCCTTCAAGGAAGACCTCCAGAGATCTCCACAGGATGAACAGTGACCTCTCATCCTTCTCTTGCAGATTCGCTACATTTCACAGACGCAGGGCTTACCAGCAGAGTACTTGTTAAGTGCAGGGACAAAGACAACGAGGTTTTTCAACAGGGATACAGACTCACCGTATCCCTTGTGGAGGCTGAAGGTAGGAAGGCATTCCCTTGTTTCTTTTACCTTGGTTGGAAGTGAGGAGACACTCAGGTCACCTCAGAGCCCAAGTTTCTGCTTTTTGCAGTCCAGTACAGACATGGGGGTTGGGTACTGCCCAAGGTAAAACTGCCATCCCCAAAATTTGGAGCCTATAATTCACCTGCTTGGCATTGTAGGAAATTTAAGTCCAGAGATGACCCTCTAAGTAGTCAATGATTTGGTGTGTAGTGGGGCAGACTTTGCTCTAATATCTAACTCATTGTAGGGGGGGAAAAAGACAAGCATTTTAGTTCTACAGTCAAAACCTCCAGTAAAGCAGGTGAGCCTTGAGCGTCCTGTGCCAGTGGGTTTGGCTGCATGCTGTCCCCAAGGAGAGAGGCCTGTGAGCTTCTGGCTGGGATAGGATGCTGTACCGCAATGCCACAGTGGATGTAAGAGACCCACCAGTGTTGGGAGAACCCTCAGAAGTGAAACAGAAGAGATAAATCACCTTGTGACATAAAAGATGACACATAACCATGGTGGATATCGTGTAAATGGTGTCTGGTCAGGCAAGAGAGGCATGAGGGTCCCTGATGAGGACAGGATGAGGCACGTGTGGGAAGTGGCACATAATGTGCAGCTGGTTGCAGGGCAGTGTTGGTCAATGCCTGTGTCCTGTTTTGAGCAGACGCCAGATGATCATGAGGCAGAGACGGGGATTAAGTCAAAGGAAGCAAGAAAGTATATTTTCAACTGTTTGGATGATATGGCACAGGTAAGAGCATTGGTGAGTAACCAGCAAGACTGTTTGTATGCTTTCCAGCAACACTAACAAAAGGGAATTACAGAAGTTCTCTGTGTATCCTATTCTGGGGCCAGCTCCTGAAAAACACCAGGATTATGCCTACCAAATTTGCTGTTATGTGCTGCTTTGTAGGAGTGACTGCACACGGGGCTATGTGTGCTGTAGTAAAGCAGCCTTGGAAAGCGGCTACTGCACGTCTCTGGGTGTGGAAATCCTGCATTTTCTCTTGTCTCTCCAGTGCTCTTCTGTATGACCGCTGGCAAGTCGCTTGCTTTCTCTGTGCTTTAATATTTCCATTTGTTAAAGGGTGACAGTGGAAATATTCACCATGGCCACAGAAGAGTGTGCTGGCTGGGGGAAGAATGGGAAGTACTAATTCCCTGTATCAGTTCCATGTTGTTGAGAGAGCTAATCCCAGCATAACCACTCCTGTGACAGGAGTTTGGGCTGACAAACCAGTGTGTTAAACTGGCCCAACGCTAGCACCAAACTGGAGTTTGTGCTAGCAAGGTCTAGACATTGTAGCAAGTAAAACATGTAGACATGCAGAAATGGAGGACTGGAATCTGCGGAGACCGGATAATTAATGAAATAATATAACAAGTCTTTATTTCTTGGCACCTGTTACATGAATGGGATGTTTCTCATAAACTTACTGACAACTTTTATGTGTTTTATATATTTTTTTGCTCATAGGACACATAGATAAGTAACTGATGGCACAGTATATGATAAATACTGTGATTATCAGAGCTTGCCTGCTACCACATGGAAGCTGTTCATCCTCAGTGGAGGGTGACTAAGTGTTTCATTAGCCAGTGACCCAGGTGAGCTGAACACTTAGGAGTCTGTCTGGAGCTGTGACATGCACCAGCCAGATGAGTGGCCACCACAGAGCCTGGTGTGGTGTAGGAGCATCGGGGATTAGGACGATCGGGACTGATGGAGACAAGAGATCTCTGAAGCCAGGTCATGGAACTTGTGGTTTATTGCCAAGGGCCTGGGTGCCAGGGCCCTGCTTGGAGTGCCAGCCACAGCTTGGAGCAGGCCCAACAGAAGAGAGGGGTAGAGAGGATTAGAGGGAAAGAGGGTAAGAGAGGCAAGAGAGCAAAAGCATAAGAGAGTAGAAAGGGGTAAGAGCACGAAGTTCCTGTTACAGTACAATAAATCTTCTTCTGTGTTGAATATTCTGATTCTCACTAACTAATCTAGTACACTATACAAATCCTATAGCATTTACATACAGCCTATAAGAATCACTACATTACCATACTGTGTTAGATTTTAAACCCTAAAAACTACTCTTTGGACCCCTTCTGCCAAGCTAGTAGGGTCTGCTCTGACCCTTGGACCTGTCTGCAAGCAGAGGGTCTTGTTTCATCAAAAGGAGATTACTTTCAGTCCAGCCACACCATTGTTTTCCAGTTGTTCAGTAACTGAGGTATCTCAAAGCTTGCTTTCATTTCAATCTCACTTATAGTTTCCATATTCTCAAAATCTTTTGCCAGACGATCATATTTATACGGATTTCCTGTTTGATCTTTCCCAACAGCGTGGCTCTTCAGCAGCCACTCCTTTGGAGAGGGAGGCTGGCAGGGTGTGTGCTCCAAGGAGGAGTGAACGCATTTTGCTGGAGACCTGACCATGTGCTCTTCCCCTTCAGCACTCACTCCTGTCCCTTCTCCTCTAGGTGAACATGACAACGGATTTGGAGGGCAGCGATATGTTGGTGGAGAAGGCAGACCGGCGGGAGTTCATAGATCTGCTGAAGAAGATGCTGACGATAGACGCGGACAAGAGGATAACCCCCATTGAAACTCTGAGCCACCCCTTTGTCACCATGACACACTTGCTCGACTTCCCTCACAGCACACAGTACGTGGCTTTTGTTCCCCTTGGGTTTTGAAAAGGAGAGCTGGTTGTGGTGGAGACTAAGTGTATCTGAGGGGTTTTGTTAAGATGTTTAATCCCTAAGTTTTAATCTTTTCCTGCTTAGAAGAAAAAGATGATTGCCAACTCAAGGTTGCAAGAATTGTGTTGTAGGTGCTTGGCATTTAAAACGCTGCAGTGTGTGCTACATTAATTATGTAAATATTCAGTAATTACATATTTTTGCATTAAAATGCAGGAGAAATTATGCAATTAGTGCTGAAAGTATCAGTCTATTTCAAAGTAATATAGTCCTGATTGTTACTGGAGTAATCAACCTTATCTGCAGTGGGGAGCCGACCCTTCCCATCGTGCCAGGAGTCAGCTTGGGGCTGTTTGCTTTTTAAGGGAAGAGCTGATCTGCAGCAGGCTGTTTTACAGGCATAAGCACCAGGATGAGGAGTTCAAATTTCAGCTTGCTTGTTGTCCATCTGTGTCACCTTAAATACCACGTTCTGACCTCATCTGACGCATGTAGAATGAGGACGGGCTCCACTGCCTGATGGAGATGAGAAGTCACATCTTCAAGCCTCACTGCCCTTCTCCTGAGGCTGCACCACAGAGCACAGCAGCCTGAAATGCAGGGTACCTGTCCCCAGCCCACTGCCCATGTCCAGTTCACATAGGGACAGGCTTCTCAGGTGTAAGTGGAGAAGGCAGACACATAGTGGGAGTTTTACAAAGCATTCAGGACATTTATCTTTGAACATCCTGCTTTACAGCACTTAGCAGATCCAGGTGCTTTCACAGGCTGTCCCTTCCCCTTGACAGGAGAACAATTATTGGCACAATGCTGTACTTTAATTGGGTGCTATTTGCATGAGTGTTTTAGAGGAGCTCAGGTACAAAATTAAAGGAGGCTGCTTGAAGAGCTGCAGAGCAACAGGTAACTGTGTCAGCTCCCCTGCCTGTATGGGTGGCTGCAGTATTTTGAGTTTTAGGTAGCTTTCCCCTAGCTATTTTAGGTTTAAGGTAGCTTTCCCCCTTTGAAGGAGCTGTAGCTGCCTTTTTGTTACATTTATCACAAGATAAGAGCATCTGCTTACCAGAAGGTAGTGGGTGCACGATCTGTGTAGACCCAGACTTAGCCTGCACAGCCATCTTTGAACATTGTTACCTATAAATAGATAGTAAGTGATAAATGAAAACAAGATGGGGCATGATTGTGCTAAACAGGATAAAAGTAAAGTTTCATATTTAAAAAAAATCATGAAGAAAATATCATAGCAAAAATACTGAGTGAGCATCATAGAGAAAAGTCTTTTCATTTGCAACAGTCCTTTTTTCTGACTGTGCAACAACTGATTGTGTAAGATAGGAGAGATTCGTGAGCTAATGCATTGCCGTCAGAAATCTTTCCACTAACGCAACAGTCCATAACCACATCTTCATTTTTGAAATGCTCACTTGTGGCTGCTCAGGCAAAGCCCCAGAAAGATTGAAAATATCACTGGGGCCAACAGCAGTGAGAATTTTAGCCAAATAAAGAATTCAGCATCACGTCTCTGAATACCAAGCGTGTGCCAGCCGGGTGTGTAACCCCACAAGCCCCTCCATGCTTTAAACGGTGACTGGCAAAGGGAGCAATAAGCTGTAACCAGCATGGCAAGTGGATGGAGCTTTTGTCTGTGATTACTTGTGCTTTGCAGAATAGGAACTTCAAAGCCTTGAAAGATGCAGGGAGCTATTATCTCTCTTGGAAATAAATTGTGCAGCAGAAAAGGTGAGAATATATGGGAGCTGTAGCTTCTGGGAGGAATCTCTGCTGTGGCACGTTTCAGAGAGGCTGCAAGTTCAAGCAGTGCAAGAGGGGCTGTTCTGCTTTCTTACAAGCAGACAGCCAAGTGAGCTTAGCTTCCCATTTCATATATTTAACTTCCTGGCTCTTAAATTGCTGAGTTCTCCTCAGACTTTCTGTCTGTTTTGCTTTGTCCCTGCTGATTTTTTCTCCCAACTTTTTTTAAAGCAAAGCCAGAGAACTTGGTGTTGCATTTGTAGAGCTTACATCTTGTTAGATAAAACCATTTGGTGACACACACTATCCACCATGTACAGAACCTATACTCCTCCCAGTGCTTTCTTCTTGGTGCAGGGAGAATTATATTTATACTTGGCTGAAAAGAAGTGATCCAATAGTTTTCTGTATTTATTTGATAAGTGTTTGATTTTGCTTCTGTGATCTGGAAGTGAATGCACATAATGGGCAGCTGTGCACAGTGTCCTGAGCCTGGCTTGTCTGCAGGTTGTTCATGGCCCAGATCCAGTTACCAGGATATTACTTGTAGGATAAGAGAGATGACCATTTGAGTAAGAGACAAAACAGGGATAAAAAGATCTAGGTCCTCTTCATCAACCTTAGGGATCATATAAGGTTTGAAGGGCCACTGTTTCTTGAAAGTGATATGAGGATATACCCCTACCTCCAGCAGTTCAGCTCATTACACAATGGTCAGCATACAGCTGAATTTTACTGCTTGGAATTTCTCTTTCTCCATGTTGGGATAATGGAAATAAAATAATACCTTTATACTTTCTGAGGTTGTGTTTCAGACTCTGAGGTCACATTTGTAAAACCAGTTATTGTGGAAGAATTGTGGAAAATCTGTATTGGTTTTCAGATATCAAAAGTGAGATTGTACTAAAAAATAGAGTGTTGCCCAGGTTCACTGTGTTGCTGTTTCTTAACCTCAGTATGCTTTGGTATTCTAATTAATGAAATATGGACAGTTTCATCTACCAGATGCCTGCTGTGCTCTAGCAATGTAGAGAGTATTTAATCTCCTTTACTAAGGGCACAAAATGGGATACTTCTCGAAATTTCCATTGCTATATCAATAACATTTAAGGGAAAGGCACTTTAGAAGAAGAAGCTGTAATCATTCCCCCAGAGATCCAGTTCTCAGTGTGAGATAACCTCAGAACCAGATTCCCTCAGGGCATTGAGGAATTTGCTTTGGAATAACTTTTTGATATTAATTGTCCCATTGACTGCAAGAGGAGATGTCATGCTTTGAGATAAGCGTCTGCAAAGGCGTTTAGCAGACAGGGGCAATGTTTTAACTGCTTAGCTGGACTTGGCTCTTTGTGAACAACTATTTAAAAGGAACAAGGATGACTTTTTTAGGGGGTCTCAGTGATCAAGAACAGTAAAATTTTTCCTTGCAAAAGACACATAAAGCTATCTTTACGCTTACACTGAGGCAAAAAGCATGAGTTTTCTTTTCCTCTCAGGCTCCATCATGAGGAAAAAAAAAAAAAAGTTTCCTTCTCTCTTGCTCTCAATCTCTTTCAGTCTTTTAATATAGCCACTTTGTATTTCTTGCCCTGTCCCCTAAAGAGCAACCAATTTGCTTGCTTTAGTGACCTGTATTGCAGTGCAGAGACCCGTGGGAGCACCCAGGAGTCCCAGGGCAGCTGCTCTCATCTTGGCCTTCAGTGCAGTGTTACTCTGACTCTCACAGTTGAGACCTGCATAAAATAGCAAAGGGCTTTGAGAGCCTAGAAAGTGCTAAGCCTGCATGGAGACCTATTGCAGGGCCCCTGTGATGAACTGTAACCTGTGTGAGTCGCTTGGTTGATTTTTCTGTGCCTTCCTTGCCCCCCTTTCCCCGCGCAGTGTCAAGTCCTGCTTCCAGAACATGGAGATTTGCAAGCGGCGGGTGAATATGTACGACACGGTGAACCAGAGCAAGACACCATTCATCACCCACGTGGCCCCAAGTACATCGACCAACCTGACCATGACTTTTAACAACCAGCTCAACACAGTCCACAACCAGGTGAGGCCATCAATCACAAGCAGCCAGCGCTTGAAACATTTATGTCAGGAGGGTCTAGAAGATGAAAAGCTAAGTAGCCTCCCATTTAACATGCCTGCCAAGAGATGGTGCCTTTCTGCTCTCCTTCCTCTGCTCTTCTCCTCATTCTCTTTTCTTCAGGCAAGCAGTAATCTTGTGACATTTTGTGTGACGGTGAAATGTTGCCCTCGTTGTTTATGTTGTTGTTGGGGTGATAAATCCTGCTTACTTGGGAGGTTGCTATGGGGAAAAGCTCATTAGTGCCTTAATGCAGCAAGCAGTACTTCACTCCCTGGGTCAGGCAGAAGTATTTGTGGTCTTACAGCTCTTCTTCAAATTGGCATTGAAGTAAAATTAATTTAAACCCTCTGTAACAGACACAGCACTGCAACTGATCAACAGGAAAGAAGAGTTTAGTGATAATATTTATTCTTATCTCTTATTGCTGTTACTCCAGGAGCCACAGTTGGTGTGGGGATCATGTGCATGTGCCCCCTGTGAACACATTGCACTCCAGTTTGGTGGGCTCTGGCTTTATAATCATGCTTTGTATTAGTTTTACCTGCCCCAGTGTTGGGGGGTGCTGCATTAACAGATTTTGTGTGGCTAAGTTGTTTGCTGTGGTACTGTATTGCAGCAGTGAAAGGAGACTCTCCAGGGAGAGCACTCTAGGAGACTGAAGCTCATGAAGTAGCTGCTGCTTTGAGGCCTTTTGGGAACAGGCTGCTCAAGATTCACTCTAGAGAGTGCAGGTGGCATTGTGGAAAGGAAGGGAGCTAAAGGAGTCTGTGTAGATGTGCAGGATGCTCCTGTGTCAGTGAGAAAACCAGACTTCTTGACTCAGGTCTTGATACATGTGATCACAAAAGGTCTTTTTAAACAACTCAGGCAGGCACAGACAGAGATAGGTCATGACTTGATGTGAGAGGGTACTAGTTAAAAACACCAGTTCCCTTTCTAGGCTGTTTCTGAGATGCTGACTAAAGCAATGCATGCTATGTGCTCCCCTAGGCCCCAGCTGCAGGGCAGAGACACTGCTTGTACCACAGTTACTTGTAGGAAAGGCAGGCTTGCTTTCATTTCCTCGCATTTCACTTGATATTAAGATCAGCTGTTGGCTGGGGAGTTCCATGGTCATTTCTGAATTCTCATAAGAGGTGTGTGTTCTGAGCAGAACCAGTATGCCCAATGTTCCTAGAAGAATTGGCAGAAATATTTCCAGGAAGGGTGTTTTAATTTGAACAAGGTCTAAGCCTTTCATAATTCTCTTCAACATACCACTTGTCTTGGCTTTCTTTTGTTTCCTGTCTCTGCAAAATATCTGGAGATTGCCTCCTTCCAGTTATGGCTTCTGAGATTACGAGTTTGGCAGCTGCTGTGGTTGCTGCTCAGTGTGTTGCACAGGGGAGCAGATTGCCCTGCACAGCCCCTGCCCTGAGAGGAGATGAGGAGGAGGAGGAGGAAATATTCTCTTGTCACATCCTTCGTGGCTGTGGCAGTGCAGTGTAGGTCCAGTGGCAACCAGTGCAGTGCAAAATGCTTAGTATGCTCTCTCCTGCACCTTGATCAAAGCCTCTTCCTGGGTTCATACATTCACCATGAGAAAGTGCTGTCTGACCTATCTCCAGCAGTTACTACTGGCATGTTTGGACAGGGGAAGGATGGGCTCTGGTCTGGTAGTGTGGTAGTGTCTGGCTCCCTAGGCATGCATGCTAAGAACATGTATTTGGAGCAGGTGGCAGAGCTGTTTAGTTGCCTGCAACTGTTAGACTTGGTCCAAATAAATAAAATTTTTAAAAAGTCTTCAGATTTCTAGATTTTTGCAGAACTCTGGGTTGATTTTCTCAGCTTTGAAGCATTTGACTTTATAAACTTCTATTCTTAACATTTATTAATCAAAAATTTGATATAATTTTGCCATAATGTTTGTTTTCTCCTGGCACTGAGAGGAG
>WBNQ01058234.1:0-12477 GCA_013401375.1 Spizella passerina | reverse complement strand
CCCCTTTGTCAAAATGCAGCATGAGAGATGTGATCAGTCTGAAACTGACTAGTAAAGTTTGAATAGATTATTGTAACTTGTCTTTTCTTGGGCAGAGACAATGAATGTCTCAGGGTGACTTTGCCCAGTGCTTGTTTAAAACATGGGGGTGTGTTATTTCTTCCTTATCTCTCTGCAGTAGTGCCTCTTTGCCCATTCCCTTTGTGATTCCAGGGTCAAAGTAAACAATTCTGGCCAAAATATACATAACATCCCTTGGAAGCTCAGGGCTAGGGAATAATTTTTTTAAGCAAAAATTACACATTTTTTTTTGAAGGAAGATTTATATTAGTATATCTGGATTACAGTAGATGAGAGAGGCTTTTCAGATAATTTTGTGTGTATCTGTGTTGACCTACCCTTTAATCCTTTTCCAGCATTAACACTCTTGTGAAGATCAGTAAAAGTGCTGGGTCTATGCTGAAACCTCATGCACCAAAACTTATCCCAGCCCTATTGGAATCCTTGAGTGTGCTGGAGCCTCAAGTCCTCAATTATTTGAGTTTTTCTGCAACAGATCAAGAGAAAGTAAGTGCAGCTATAACAGGGGAAGTATCAGAGGAGTAAAGATGACAAAGATTTATCTTCGTTCATTGAACAGAAAAATAGCAGATTTGGTAGAGAGGTGTTCAAAAAGCAAAGAGAAATAGCTAATAAGTTACTAAAAAGTTTGGTCATGGAATATGGCTGGACAAATGTGAGGTTTTTTTTGAAGGATTGGGATTATTTTTATTCCTCAGACCGCTGTATGTTTGCAAAAGTAAAGAGCAGTTTTAATAATCCATTTTTTAAATGTCACTGCTGTTTTTCCCAAGAGATTACCTTCAGGACTTCATATAACTTCAATTGGAAGGTGTACTGTAGCACTGTGGGCTGGAGGTGGATATTGTCAGCACTCTGTTCTTTAATTGTTGTCAAAGAACCATATTAAGCAATCACAGTCTTCTTGAGAAAGTGATTGAAACCCATTGATTAGAAACAAATATAGCTAATTTCATTGTGATTCAATTAGATTATCCCTTTGCAAATGAAAAAGGAGTGAACAATGTGAACAGTTCAGTGTGAGATTTTATCTCTTCTCCCACCTTTATTTTCTCTTCCTCTCTCTCCCTCTAGGACATCTGTCTGTCTCTGTAGGCATAATTGCTTTCTCGATGCAGCTGAAATAGGTTTTAGTGTAAAGTAGTCAGTTACAGCTGATGTTGTTGTCCTTTGTACTGTTTTCATGTTGTGTTTACACTTGGATTTGTTTGGGTTTTTTTTCCATTTGTTTGTTTGTTTTTAGACTGCAATGGATAGTGCCAGACTTAGTGCTGTCAAGTCATCTCCCATGATGGAAACCATTAACATGGTAAGTATTGATTTCAGAAGGGTTCCAGTGTGAGGTATGTTTTAGAAGAAGAGGAATTAAAATGGAAGCTTTACAGAATATCTCTTATTACATCTCCATGTGGCTGTGTGTCCACTTCCTTTTTCATGTACAGACTTCTCATCATGGCACCAATGATTTCCCCTCAGATCAGTTGTGAATAACTTAGCTCCACTTGGAGTTAGATGGATTGCTTCTTCCTCTAAAGACCTGCCTGCTTTGATGAAAAGTGCTTTTCTTTGGATGGGGCCTCAGCTGATTCTGGGTTATGTTAGCTAGCATGTCTTTTTATCTCTGGCCCACAACTCCAAAACCAACTTCTCACCTGGGCCTTGATGATAGTCACTGTTGGTAAGGCATAAATGCTGTTCAACCATTGCCTTGTGGTGCCTTAGATATAGCTATCTGGGCCTTGCCCATACTTTCATGGTGGAGGTGGTTAGAGAAAATGCTGAAATCACTGGAGGCCCTGTGTCAGCAAGTGGTGTTTGGCACCAGAGTTTCCTGCTGCTGGAGGAGGAGTTGCTGATGGCTAGATGCTGTGCTGTAGGATCTGTCCTGACAGAACTCCTTGTTCTCTTGTAGGAACCTTCCCAAAAAAAGGCACCTCTTTTCTACTCAGGCATTGCATGCCTGGGGCATGTGGGCAGGTAGAGAATTTGAGGGCTGAGCAAGTTTTAGGGGAGTTGTAGCCGCCAGAGCAATTTATTGTTTCCTTGACTTCTGGAAAAACAGCAACAGCAAGTCCCCCCTGTACATAACAACATGTGGAGTTGAGTTTTGGTGTCAGGTGAAATGGTCTCTATAAATAGAGTGTAAAGCAGTCAGGAATGAAAGGCCCCATATAAAAGTGTGCAACCCTGCTGGCTGCAGCAGCTGCTGCTGTCCCTCCTCCAGCCTATGCCCTACTCTGCCAGCTCTGGGGAGCAGCTGTGCGCCCTGATCATTGATTGGGCTTTTTTATGGTAGGGGACACACAGTAATGGCTTCCTTGGAGTATTGTGAAGGTGTCCTGGCTTATGAGCAAGCTCCTCTATATTCTGGGGCTGGCTGGGAGATTATATGGATAATTTCCTTCACCATACCAGTGATGGAGGGGGAAGTTAACAGTTGATCTGACTTTGGAAGCTCATGAAGTTACCTTCATTTAGTACGTCCTTGATCCTTGAATTTGCTAGACAATGGATCTCCCCTCTGGAAACAGTGTGTTACATAGAGTGCTGGTAACATGAGGCCCAGTTTTGGATATATTTGGCCCTAGTTTGGATATATTGTTGCTTCCTGGTTACAGGGAGCTGGGAAAATGTTGGGTTTTGTCCTAACGTACAGATGCCTTTGCATCTTGTTCTCACATGTGTGTTAGTTTCAGGCTTCCTGAAGAGTTGGAGTGCCAGAGAACATCAGTTGCAGCAAGTGATAGTTTTAGCAAGGTCAGCTCAACAGAGAAGTGAGACAGGAGAATCTGTATATGGTGGAATCCACTTCATGTGGGCTTTTTCTCATCATGACGCAAGCTCTTGTGATTCAGATCAGGACCAGCCAGCAGTGCTGAGGCAGCCTCTGCTAGAAATACACCAACTTAAGTTACCATCATTACCTTTCTCATTTTTTACTTTTTTTCTCTCTCTCCCTGTCTCTTGCCTTTCTCTAGAGCTTGCAGTATTTGGATGTGTCTGTCCTCGGTGAGTTGGTCCCTCGGCTGTGTGAGCTGATCAAAAGTGGAGTTGGCCTTGGCACAAAGGTATGTCTGTGGTTTTAATAGCTCTTTTGGAAATGAAGAAGGGAGTATAGAGCAGTGTCAATGTAAATATAGTTCCTTTGACCATGTCTTTTAAAGCAACAGCTTGGGTTGATAGATACTGGAGTCATTTGACATCTGAGCCCCACTCCACTACATCACTCTACTGAATGTGTGCTGCCCTA
Source organism: Spizella passerina (assembly GCA_013401375.1). Classification (NCBI taxonomy): domain Eukaryota; kingdom Metazoa; phylum Chordata; class Aves; order Passeriformes; family Passerellidae; genus Spizella; species Spizella passerina. The sequence goes on along the minus strand of WBNQ01058234.1, from coordinate 9,146 downwards.
GCCTCCTCTAGGCTACATGGCTGCTGTGCTCTGTGACACATGAGTGCAGAAGGTTGTCCTCAATTGCTGCAAATCTTCTAGGATCATCCATCCTGACCGTGGGTCCTTTTTCACTTTCTATTTCAATTCTTGTCATTCATGTTTTGCAAACTTTTACTGCTTCTACTTTTACTGATCTTGGATTATGAGAACAGAGGTCACTGGATGTAGATCTTGTCTCAGAAGTGCAGGTAGAACCACAGCAAGTATTAACAGTAATAACCAGTGGCAAATACTGTTTTATCGTACCTTTGTTTTCCCTTGCAATCGTTTTCCCTTGCAATCTTCCAGGGGGGCTGTGCCAGTGTAATTGTGTCATTAACCACACAGTGCCCTCAAGACTTAACACCTTATTCAGGTAAGGTTTGTCTCTTACTATCAGGATTTAAAGGGACTTTTTGTTGCTGTGGTATTTCTTCCCTTGAGTTTAGCACAAGAGTGATTGTTACATGTTTATTTTTATCAGAGAGCTGTTTGAAGTTACCTTTTTTGTTTCAGATTGGCATGCTTGGAGTAGGTTCAGTGTGCCACCAAGCTGGAGGATGTAGAGGAAAGAGTTGAGGGAATTCACTAGCACTGAGTAGGAATAGGCAAAAATATTTCTGGTTTTTCTTGGAGCAGTCTAGCAATGCCTATGTTAGTGCAGCACTGTCACTATGCATTGTTATTTCAACTTGAGCTATGGGTGGACCATGAACAGCAACTTTGCTTCATTGGGTCTCTTGTGACAGTAGAAAGAACCTCACCTTTCTGTTGCAAAACAGAAATGAAGCTGAAAACATGGAGTGCTTGCATATAGAAACATTATCAGTCAAGGTGTGCAAAACACTAGCACTAGTTTAAACATAAGGACTTAGAGACTTAATAACCCCACATACATGCAGTGAGGAAAAATGCATAAATTCAGGCAATGAATTTATAAATTCATTGATATGAATTCATAATGAAATGCAGGTTATTACAATTCTTGCCAGAGTAACCAAACATAATGTTTCTGATAAAGTAAAGTCTCTTCCAACAGGCAAACTTATGAGTGCTTTACTTAGTGGCCTGACTGATCGCAACAGTGTGGTACAGAAGTCTTTTGCCTTTGCTATGGGGCATCTAGTCAGGGTAAGTTGGGCTTTAAGTTTTATTTTGCTTCTTTATAGGTGGTCTTCTTTGAAGTGTTTGAATAATTTGAGTCTCTTCCTTCTTACAGACTTCCCGAGACAGTAGCACTGAGAAGCTGCTGCACAAACTCAGCAGCTGGTACATGGAGAAGGAAGGTGTGTTGCTTTTGAGGTATTCACTTACAGAATACAGTGCAGAAAAAGTTCCTGGTGACATCAAAAGCTAGTAAAGAAACATTTCTATGTCCTGATGCTTGATTTCACTGGCTGAATAATTCCTATACAATGTTACATGATACTGTGCATTACTCTGCTTTCCAAGAGGCAAACCAAGCAGCTAAAAGGATAATCCTGCTTCCCAGTCATAAGGTGCTTGTTTTGCTCTTTCAGAGCCAGTTTACAGAGCAGGCTGTGCTTTAACTGTGCATGCTATGGGACGCTACAGCCCAGATGTACTGAAGAACCATGCCAAGCAAGTGCTGCCATTGGCTTTTCTTGGGATGCATGAAGTTCCTGAAGAAGAGAAAGGAGAGAAAGAGAATTCTACTCTGTGGACTGAAGTTTGGCAGGAAAATGTACCTGGTAGGTTGTATTAAGAATAGTAAAGCTTTCTGGAAAGCATGGGACAAGAAATAGCATACTTCCTTGAATTCCATTTTGAAAATACAGAGTTTTCATGGTAAGAGATTTGGGAAGCTTGTTTCTATTTTCTTCCTTGCTCTAGATTTCTTGTATGAAGTCTGCCTTCTCTGGCTATTTAAAATAATTACAGGGGCATTGATCACAAGGGTGGACAGACAATGGAGAAGTATTTTAAAATTGTGATACACTGAATGCCACTGTAATATGGCCCTGATGGTGCAGATAACTAGACATCTTCGGAAATTTTTATGCCAGCCTTATGTGCCCTCTATATATAGGGCTGCTGCTCACTTCAAAGTTTCAGGGGCTTTGCCCTTTCTCTCTTTAGGAGATCTCTGTAACAATACCTCTGGTTTTGGATTCAATTAATGAATTTATGCTATAAAAATGCAGTTCTCTCTATAAATGAAGATCTGGATACATTGTAGTATTGTCTTGCTGACTCTTTCAGATTTTGGATTTGGTTCCTCAGTCCTCAGATGATTTTTCAGGAGTCTGAGAAAGGAGCTGGAAAAGGTTTTCTAGTGACCTGTTCTTGGAAGAAAAAAAAAAAGACATTATATTCCTTAGAAACAGGCTAACACAATGTCTAGTGTCTGCTATATGGAAGGACTGACATAAGCTCTGTGTCTAAATACTCAATAAAAGACTGTATTTAGAACCTCTAGCAAAGAACCCACCTTCAACCAGGCTAGGAGGAATTCTACACGCTTTTGCCTGCAGTAGACCTTTCTGATGTATCTCATGGCAAAAAACCCCAAGAGATCTATAACTGGTTCTTTTTGTTTTTTCCAGGGTAGCACTGGTCTTGTTCACTTGTGGTGGTTTTTGTTGTTTTGGGGATTATTTTGTTTTTAGTAAGATCAAAGGTATGTTTGTTTTGTAGCAAAATTATAGTTTTCCTCCATTTGACATGCAGGTACTCAGGGTGGGATCAGACTGTATTTGCAGGAGTTAATATCCATCACCCAGAAGGCTCTGCAGTCCCAGTCCTGGAAGATGAAAGCTCAGGGAGCAGCTGCCATGGCATCAATTGCTAAACAGACCAGCTCCCTTGTACCGCCACATCTGGGAATGGTGCTCTCTGCACTGCTGCAAGGCCTGCCAGGGAGAACCTGGACTGGGAAGGTAAAGAGGGAATTGTCACCTCATGGTTGGCTGTGAGCCCAGCAGTGTGCAGCCCTTAAGTCTGGAAATACAATGTTCTCTGCTGCAGAGCAGCACAATAAGAATGCTGATGCAGGCAGTCTGCCTTTTGTCCTGCATTTAGCAGATATAGAAATGACTAGTAAGATAGGTAGGTGAAATTCAGAATGCTTTGGAGTTGGGTTCCCACTTAGACTAATTCCACTGCACCATTTCTAGCCTGGAGGGATATTAGCATGTGCACAGCCCCTTTTTGCTGCCAGTTCTGTGCAGATTGAAGGCTAAGTCCTCTGCAGGAGGAGTGGCAAGAGATAGACCGACATTGCTTCTCCGAACTGGTGTCACAGGCATGTGTCCCCAGTGCCCCTTGCAGAAGAGCACAAAGGTTTGCCTCATGCAGCAGGACTGTGGATTTTGGCTGTGTGGCACTTCTCAGTGATATCTTTTCTGTTGTTGCAGGAGGAGCTGTTAAAGGCCATTGCCAGTGTTGTTTCTGCGTGCAGGTAAGTGGCTTGAAGGAGGTGGTACCTCAGGATCTGAGATCTCAAAAGGGAGGTTGTTGTACAGTGTTATTGCGTAAAGGGTACTAAGGAGATATTATAGAAGGTTTGTCATCACCATCCTGATCTCTTATCAGGAGAGAGCAAGTGAGGAGCTCCTCTTATGTGAGGAGCAAGTGATGCTTCAGAGAGACCTACAGAAGTAAGTGGTTGATTTAGAGAGGAAGAGGAGGAGAGGCCACAATTGCTAAGAGAAAAGCAGAGACTAAGGCGGAAGATTGAGACCTTAAATGGGAAAAGGAGGAAGAAGTAAAAGAGTAGTGAGGGTGCAAGTGTCTTGGAAGCATATGAGAAAAGAAGAGAGTAAAACAGAGAGAGCAGACAAACAGTGAGAAAGATCACCCCTGTTACAATTACTGGTAGGCGACTGAGTGCCTGGACACAGGAATTAATTCCTCTCTGGGAACAGTGGATTTTGGGAAGAGATTAATGTGATGGTGTCCATGTGCCTTGCATTTCAGTGCAGAGCTGCAGAAGTCAGTGCCAGGTCAGCCCACCATCACAGATGTTGTCCAGGCTCTCCTAAAAGAATGTCGTAAAGAAAACCTGAAGTATAAGATGGTGGCACTGCGCTGTACAGCTGGGGTGCTGCAGGCAACAAAGGAAGACCGGTTCCAGGAACTTGCTGATATCATCTTCCCCATGATAAAGAAGGTGACAGTTCAGCTTCTTGAGTTTTCTCTCTTTCAAAGCAGAACACCCAAGTGGTGATAGTCCCAGTGATGCTGGCTGCATGCCAGACTTCTGCCCAAAGGGCTGATGATATGAGAGATTCCCCAGAAAGCCAGATCTTTGGTGGGGCTGAATACCAGACAGTGGTGAGCCCTGGGGTGGTTCTACCTGTGCTGCCCAAATTCTGAATTAGCCCAACTGTTCTTTAGACAGAGTCCTGCCCCACTATCCTGTTACCACTTGAAAAGTTAATTCCTGACTGCTCTACAGGCAGCAAAAGGCTCCTGGGAAGCTGTGTAGAGTATTTAGTATCAGCAGAGCCTTGCAGCTCTGGGGGTGGGACTGGTGTAGCACAGGCACTGTGCTGGGTGCCAGGCCACAGAGCCCGCTGTGCCCCGGCATCGCTAGAGCTGGTGTGTGCTGCTGCAGGGAGCAGAGCTGCACTGCAGGGTGTGCCTAGCCCACCCTCATCCTTCTGTCAGTCACACCTTCCCCTGTGGCCTCTGCAGAACTCTCTGGAGAGCATGGGAGCAGCTTTTCCAAAGCATGATGAAGAGGATGAGGACATGAGGGAGAAAGAAGTTCAGATGGAGTCCCTGATCTGTGCCTTCGAGACCCTGGGCAAAGCCTGGCCGAGGAGCCTGGAGACACAGCGTAAGTCACCTGATGATATGCAGAACAAACTATTTTTTCTTAAAATGAAAAGCAGAAGGGAAGGACCTGGAGATCACGTGAGAATGAGAAGAGTGCAGGAGAAGATGCAGGATCTCGCTGCAGGCAGATTGTGAGGATCTTCATTGAGATAGCTGCCCCAACAGCTTTCATGCAAAATAACCCATTCTTGGGGAAAATCTTTACTGTTGTCTTAAATTCACTTCACGAAAATGTTCTGAGTTTACAGATAAGCAGGATGAGTGAGGTGGCTTGTCTAATGAAAAGAAGCCTAATTCTGCTGCTCACATTTACATTCGCAACAAAGCTAGTACAAGAATTGGGAATACCTGGAGAGGGTTGGGAAAAGGTTGCTTTTATTAGCATGCCAGAGTATGTAATGCAGCTGTTTTGTCTGCTAGCATTTGTAATGAGTGAGTTGATGTGGTGAAGATCTTCAGGGTCACTTGTTACCGGATGTTGACTTGGTCATATGCAGTGATTAAACGCTTGATGTCACTTGTTGAGGAGCACTTTGGAGACAGATGAGCGTTTCCTTCTGCCTTTCCATGTGGTAACGCGGTGATGTATGTCCTTGTTCTCCTGTAGGTTGCTATCGCCAAGAGTTTTGCAAGTTAATGTGTGACCGTCTGAAACTCAGCACATGGAAAGTGCAGCTTGGAGTGCTACAAGCCATGAATGCCTACTTTCAAGGGTAATTCTTTTTTCTGCAGTCCACTTCAGTGATTTGTCTTCTCTTTCTTGCTTGAAATTGTTCTATGAATTTGATGTCACTGAATGTATGGAGAAGTTGAGCAAACTTCTGTCCCAGTGATGCAGGATGCCTGACTGTTTTTGTATTTGACAGGCTAATGCTGTTAGAAGAGGAGCACTCTGACCCTGTGGCTTTGACAGAAATACTGTCGGAAACCTGTTCCTCTATCACCCATTCTTTAGGTAAATGGACTTCTCCTGATTTGTGATGGATGATTAATTGCTTGTAATACCATTGTCCTCTGGGGGTTTGTGTGGTAGAGGAAATGCAGAATAAGCAGAGGTTGTTAGAGGTAACATTTAGCCATTCCTTGCACTGTAGGGATTACTGTGAAGTTGCAGTGTTCAAGACAGCAGCGTGCAGGGTGCAGTTCAGAGAGAAGTGTGTTCCTCTGGTGCAAGAGAGCTCTGCAAGGGCAGGGAGAGGTAGACAGCAGACTGTGCAACCTCTCAGAACACAAGCAAGCAATCCTGATTTAATTAAACACAAGCTTTTCTCCTCCACCATTCAGACTTCTTGGATACATATGCATTATGTATCCAAGATTATAGTATCCGAAAGATACCCCGAAAGATATTTCTCAGATAGCCACTGCATGAAGCTCCAAGGCTCAGAGGCAGTTTGTGCTCTACAGGAGCTGGGCACCCATATTTAAGTGCTGCTTGTATCATGCTGACAGTCATGGGCCTCTTTGTTACTTTGGTAGTGTTCCCACTTGTCCAGTGACTCTAACAGTGCCCCATATGTCGTACCTGCATGTAGTCTTGTTTCAGATGTGCCTAAAAGACAGCAGTTACTTTAGTGCTACCTACCAATTCAGAGACCCCTTTGGAGAAAGTTTCTTTTAGATATCAGTCCTCATGGAATGAGGACTAGGGTCCTCACCTTAGTAAGATTTTAGCTCAGAGACCAAGTAACTTTTTGTGACAAGCTTGTGTTTGATGGCTGGCATGGGTTTTACGTACTCTTACTTAATCCTGCTTGTTAACATTTGTATGGTCTCCAACCAGTACAACTCACTAGAACATTCTGTTACACACAGAAGTTGTTTGCCATCACCCTGCAGCTATGGCAGCATTTTGTTCCCCACTGAAATATGTAAGGAATACAAATTTCTCTGTGGTAGTGGCAGAGGCAATGCACAAGGTTTAGTTGACTTGTCAGCCTCCAGTTGCTGACTTTCTGCCATTCAAATGTGCCTAGTGTTCAAGTGGGAACTGCAGACTGACAGCACAAACAAAAGCTCAGTGAACTGTGTTAGCAAAAGTGGTCTGGAGATCACAGAGGTGACTGCTTTTTGTAAGATTAATGCATTTGGTTCTCAATGTGGTTTTGGGTTTTCTTGTCTGTTTTCTTTAAATCTTTTAGAAAACAAAAGCTACACATCCATAAGAACAGAAGCTTTGTCTGTGATACAACTGCTGTTCACCAGACTACAAGGTGAGACTTTTTCCTTGCTACCTGGAAGAGCCACTGCTTGGTAAAGATGGCACCTGGCTGTATGGCCTGGAACTCTGGAGAGATGACTTTACCTTCTGCTTGCAGTACTGGGTGATTCTGGGGAAGCTGGGACTTGGAAGTAGGAGAGACCTTGAAGTTAATATCAAGTTCTAAAGTACCATTGGACAGTATTTCCTTTGGTGAGGAAAATGTTTGTCAAGGAGAGTCCCACATGGAGCTCACAGAACTGTCTTGTCAGATCTGTGTGTGTTATGTTCAAACTCCATAGAGGGGGGAGCTCCTCTTAGTACAGAAGAGTGATTTTTACATTTTCAGTGTCAAGTTTGCTTTCTCATTATTATTTAGTATTCAGGACTTGCAGAATTGTCTTCATAGGGTAAGGTCTTCTTAGGTCTCAGGTTCATGTGCAGTTGTTATGTAGCAAGTTTTTCCTTTGGGTTTCTGGTATGCATTTCATGTTTCCTTTATTCTGGCAAGCCTCTTTCATGAGCCATTTGCAACATGGGAAACATGTGGCTCTTCAGGCCCTTGTGGTTCCACGTTGCAGGCTTAGACAATGACACCTGGTCTAGAGAGGTGCAACTCCCTTTTTTGTTTTATTTTCTCGTGTTCTCAATTTTTTGTTTTATTTTCTGGTGTTCATGTCCAATGTCTGTCTGTCTTTATCTGCACAGAAGCTCAACAGTGGGAAAGCCTGACACGGGAAAGCAGAGAGCACCTCTTTCGTTCGTTGTCTATGATGGCATCAGATAGCAGACCTGAGCTACAAGAGAGGGCATTTGTGTTGAAGAGAACACTTGAAAATCTTGACTAAGTTTGTAAAACACAAATTTCAAAGTGCCATGTAAAACAAAAACAAAAAAGTGCAGTGGTCTGAAAACTCAAGTGGGGAAATGAAGATTACTCTGTAGGATGCATCATTCCTGGCCAAAATAAAAAATGCCTTAAATTCTTTTCCCCATTAATATTAGTTTTACTCTTAAGCTGATCATTAGTTGTTTTATCAGCAAATACCTCTCATCTGCCCTGTAATGTTTCTAAGTGTGCAGCATAAAAACACAAGGGCAAGATTTTTTTTTTAAATAGGCAGAAGAATGTTACTCAGACCCCCTTTGTCCTTCAGAAAAACTGTTGAAAATCCACCAGCACAGAAGGTAAAACCATACTTCGTTTTCACATTTTTTGTATGTAGAGATCTGTTAACTGGTGTCTGCCCGAGTAGTGCTGGTGTTTGTTATCTGTCAAGAACAAAATGCTTCCCTTGATGAGGCCTGTGTTCGACTCCTGTGGTTTCCCAGGGGCAGGGTTTCATCTGACACCCACCTCTGCTTCTGCTTGCTCCTCCCTTGCAGCCTGTTGTCTGTGCATTATGAAAGGCAGAGTACTGTTAACTTCACTCCTTCCTCCTTCTCTGACCTCAGCATGGATTGACCGAGACTATGCCTTCCCCAGCTGGCAACCTTGGCCTCCCAAACTTTAAATGAGAACTTTTTCCCCAAAAGGATGCACAAGAGAGCACTTTACTGAGCTGTGTGGGACAAAGTTGAGCCTAGTTGGTACCCAGGTGGAACACTGCTCTTCTCAAAATTGTTTTGCATGGACACTCCTTAGCTCCAGGAAATAGGAAATAAAAAAAAAAAAAGGAAAACAATCTTTTTTAGATATGTTTTTGAAGAGCGTTTGAAGTTTGAAATGACACATTTTTTTAATAGTAGTGGTAATGTTTTATTCCCTTCCTGTTCGTAAACCTGTTCTTGCTTTGGAAACCTGTAACAATTTAGACTTGTCAATATTTGTAAGAAATGGAATCATCTGTCATTTATCAGAGCCCAAGTCATGCTGGTTTCTAGCAGTTTGCACTTATGAAGATTATATCTGCATTAACATGGGAGTAAAATTGCTATATGGTGATGTGGCCCTGCTGCCTGTCTCCTTTTTTTCCTCCTCCTCTGACAAAAGACAAATCTGACCACTATAACAACAAACTTTAAAAGTGTGAAGATAGCACTGCTCCATAATCTGACCAGTATGTGTACAACTTTTTGGGGATAAATGCTTTGCTGATGGTGAAATAAAATCATTAGTGTG
>WBNQ01058170.1:0-12851 GCA_013401375.1 Spizella passerina | reverse complement strand
GAGTGGGGTGTTTGGTGCTGCATTTTGCTGGTTCTGTGGGAGCTGATCCCATGGCCAAAGGCATTTGGGGACACATCCCCTCCCGTCATCTTTACTCGTCCCTCTCGTGGTGCAGCTATTTCTGCCTCAACTTCCCAGGAAGCTGCCTCCAACACTCCCCAGTCTAAAACCACGCTGGTTTAGAGAGCCAATTTCATCCCTGCTTCCATGTCTCATTTGCATATATTTGCATAGCACACAGGTTTATGGGAGGGGAGGAGGCGCTGGAGAGGCACATCCTTTATTCCTCTTGTTTTCTTTTTTCTTCTCCCCTTTCAGCAGAATTGTATTTATTTATTTAAACCCAGTGCTGCTGCTCTGAGGGGCTCACTCCCAGCTGGGCCCCACAGGTGACTCTGTGGTGGGTGACCTAATGCAAGCTGGAGTAAACTTACAGAATTTTCACTCACTATTGTGGGGGGCCTGGCCCTTGTCCTTCTTCCCACAGCATCTCTGGCAGGCTCTGGTGCTGCCTGGCTTGGGAAGGGGTAAAGATTTCCTCACCCCAGCTCCCAACTTGTAATAGCCTTGTGGAAGGGAAAAAACACCTATTTTCCCCAGTTTGCTGGATCTTCCCTCCTCTGTCTGTCCATCTCTAGGTTTTGGTACTTCTCTGACACTCCTGAAGGGCTGTTCCATCTGAGATCCAATAGAATTGGACACTTCTCTTGGGAAATGGCAAATCCTTTCCTTTGGGATGGGTTCCATGAACCCCAGAAATGTCTCTTCTTACCTTGAGAAAGGTACCTTATTTCCCTCCTGCCATAGCCTCCCCTCACCTTAGGATGCTGGGAATGTGGACACTGGAATAATTCATGTTCATGGGGATGTGATGACCTCAAAATAGCTCCATCCCTGTGGGCAACCAGGAACTGGGCAAACGAGGTGGTGAGTCTTGGTGTTTTGGTTCTCATTTGCTGGTGGACCCAGAGAGATTTGGGAAGTGTGGGGTCAGTCACAACACTTCTGGGGTACAGCTAATATTGCTTGTCATAAAAATAAAAATTAAACAGGTGGACCCCACCAACTCCTCTGCCTGTTGCTCTGTCCTCCTTGGCCTTGGACCCATCCCTTTGTGTCTCTGCCACACTGTGCTTTGCTCTAAGATAGGTAGGATCAAAGAGCTCCTTTCCAGCCTCCTGGGGGAGAAGGGCAGATCATGTTGGGGTCTTGGTCTGCCACCAGTGGGGCTGTGCAGACACTGGGCTCCCTCCAGCTGGGCACAGGGAGAAGGAGAGACCAGCACAGGGCAGGTGACAGCGGCCATTGGCAGAGGGGACGAGGGGAGCTAATTTCCTGGAGCGGTGAGGTGCAGGGTACTGGGATGTTGTGAACCAGCCCCAGGCATGCGGAGCTGTCTGGAACATCTCACACTTGGCTGGGGTTTAGTTTTTGATGCAGAATCCTGTTTGCAGTGAGCACGGTGCTGCGGTTCTGGTACCGCAGAGTGCGGAGGCGAATGCTGGGCTGAGAGCAGGAGGGAGAGGCTGGCTGTGACCAGCACGGCACGGCACAGCATGGCACAGCATGGCACAGCACGGCCCAGCACAGCACAGCATGGCACAGCACGGCACAGCATGGCCCAGCATGGCACAGCACAGCATGGCACAGCCCAGCACAGCCCAGCACAGCATGGCACAGCACAGCATGGCACAGCACAGCACAGCACGGCACAGCATGGCACAGCACAGCATGGCACAGCACAGCACAGCATGGCACAGCCCAGCACAGCCCAGCACAGCCCAGCACAGCACGGTGCAGCATAGCACAGCACAGCACAGCATGGCACAGCGTGGCACAGCGTGGCACAGCACGGCACAGCACGGCACACACAGCATGGCACAGCAGAGCCCAGCACGGCACAGCACAGCTCGGCTCTGCCATCCCCGGGCACGCAGAGGCCCCTGGGCAGGGCAGTGTGGCCAGTGGGCGCTCGGCTCTCTCCAGCCACAGCTGGGGCGTGCAAGATCAGGGCTGGCAGCACAGCAGGGCTTGGCACAGCTCCGTGCTGGACAACACCTCCTGTAGGAGCTGGGCTCAGAAACATCCAGAGCATCCCCTGGAGAGAGGGCACAACGGCCCCAGCCTGGAGCGGCACAGGGCTCGGGCACAGCCTGGAGGGGCACAGGGCTCGGGGCACAGCCTGGAGGGGCACAGGGCTCGGGCACAGCCTGGAGCGGCACAGGGCTCGGGGCACAGCCTGGAGCGGCACAGGGCTCGGGCACAGCCTGCCCTTGGCTCCAGTGCCCTCTTGCTCCCGGAGCTTTCAGGCTGCCCGGCTCTGGGGCTGTTTGTCTGCAGCTTGACCGCCGCCCCCGCCCGTCTCCTCCGCTTCCTCATTCTCGGAGCTGGGTTGAGCAAGAGCAGAGCGGAGCCTCCTCGGGATCAGGGTGAGGCCGGGGGGGCCTCCAGTTCCAAGTTCCTTTTTTGTTGATGTTGGTTTTTTTCCCCTCTATTTTTTTCCCTCCTTCTTTGCTCGGCACACAAAGCTGGGTTATGATGAAACTCCAGCTCTGCCTTGCTCACAGCATTCATGCACGGCACATGCTGGAAATAATTGTCCTTGGTGGAGCTCTGCAAACTGCAGAGCGATTTAACTGAAAAGAGGTGGAAAGGAGTTTTATTTCTACACATGTTGTTTGAGGCTCAGTGCAGCCCCAGGTTCACCTACAAGGGGGATTGGACCAGGCGTGGGCTCAGGCTGGATCTGCAAGCCCTGTGACCATGGCCAAGCCTGAGTTGATATCTCTTGCTATTCAGGAGCATTTTTACACTGAGCTTGACATGGCTTTGGTCTTCTTAGCCCCAAGCTGGGCTGCCTGCAGTGCCCCATGTTGTGCAAGCACTGCAGTGGGCTCAGTATCAGCCCTCCTGTTGGTTTCTCCAAGTTTGGGATCAGATGCTACAGTGGGAATTTCTGTAGGTGCCAAGTCATGCTGATAAGGGAAATATGCTGGGTGTTCACTGAGTGTAGAGTGTTCCTCACGACCTGGCCTTAAGCCACAGGTGATTCTGTGAATCTTGCTGTACATTTTTAGGTGTACAAACGAGCTGGGAGCATCTGTCTTGTCCATTGCATTGTTCTGATGGGCAGAGGGAAGCATAAGCTGAAAGAGAAGGAGTGGCTCCAGGACCTTTTGGAGGTGTTTGGAGCTAGGATTTTGTCTGATCTGCTTTAAGGAAAGGGTCCAACTTTACAGGGCACAGATGTAGAAGCCCCACCATAAAAGCACTTTGAGATTTTGTCTTGCCTAATGAGAGCTCCCTGTCCTGTGCCAGCAGAGTGTGTTCCCAGCACCATTCAGGATATAACTCATTCTCTGGTTTGCTCATTATTCATACCATGTCCTCCTTCTCCAGTTCACACAACAGAACTGCAGTTTGTCAGGATGTGTTGTGGAATTTCTGTCCACAAAACTAATTTTTCTTCAAACTTCCCATTCTTTCCAATTGCCAACCCATTTTCCTGTGACACTGCTCTTGGTCACTGTTGTTGTTCATCTCCTCTGGCTTAGCTCTGTGCAGCTGGTCAAAGTCAGATGTGAGTGTTTCTGATCCCATTGGGATAAAGACCAAATCCTTGTGCTGTGAAAACTTGGGGCACAACCATCCACCCCTTGGTGAGGAGGACCTTGCCACTGCTTTTTTTGTTTCACCAGCTTCTCTTCTCTTCTCCTCTGGTGTGAGGAACAATGCACAACCTCCAAACTGTTTTCTCCTACCAACTCAGGAAGATGTGACCTCACATGTTCTTCTTGGAGCTCTGCAGAAAGAGGCTTTTGCATTATTTACTCTGTTTTGGAGCTGGAGCCAGACCTGACTCTGGGCTTGTTCAGCTCAAGGCAATAGAGGTGGGAGTGAAGCCCTCCCAGTAACACCCCCAGAGCCCCTGGAGCTGGGCTCAGGTTTCTTCCCTGGCTGGTTCTCCTGGCTCAGCAGAGTCCAGCCCCGTTCCCTGCTGCTGTAACGCTGACACGGGAGTTTTTAGCTCCGTTCAGCCCTGGTGTGGCTTCCCCAGCCACCACCCACCAGTCAGGCTCTGTGCTTGGGGTGCTCCATCCCGGCTGACCTGGGGCCAGCCAGCCCTTTGCAGGCACTCGCTGGTGAGGCAGAGCCAAATTCTCGACTTCTGGCCCTTCAGCAGTGGCCAGGGCCGGTGTGGGGTGGGGAGGAGGAGGAGGAGGAGGAGAAGGGCTGCAATGTCAGCCCGGGCTGGAGTCCCCCCACCCCCGCGCCCAGGGAAGAGATGCCAGTGAGGTTCTTTGCCCGCTGGCAGCCGACTTTGCCCCCATCCATCCACCCTTTCTGAGGCACAGAGCCGGGAATGGGGGATCCATTCAGCACCTGCTTTCCTCTCCCCTTCCTGCCGCCCTTCTCCCCCTAATTCCTCCCCCCAAAAAATCTTGCATCATCTAAAAAAACCCCACATTCTCTCTGGCTGCTTTTTCTTGCTAACCTCCGCTCGCTTTGCCTCTCCTCCCCTCCCTCCCTCCTCTCCATCTCCCTCCCTCCCTCTCTCTGGGGGGAAAAAAGGTCATTGCGCAAATGATTAGTCAGAGCTCAGTTGCTGTAGCAACCGGCTGCTGGAACTGGGACAGGCGTGCAGCGAGGACAACGGAGAGGTCGAGCAGCATCAGCCGGGCTGGGGGAGCCCAGCCTTTGTATGTGCCCGGAGCTGCGAGCCCCGCTCCACGCCACGCGTGGGGCCCTTCCAGCGCAGCCCCGACCGAGCTGGGCCATCACGCGTTCTTTGCCGGCATCTCGACGGCCACCGCGGGGTCGGTACAGCCTTGGTGTCTCTCCGGTGTCTCTCGGTACGGTGGCACCGTCCCTGGCCGGCAGGGAGGGTCCTGCCCTCGGTGGAACGGCCATGGAGAGGGGCACGTCGTGGGTTCCTCCCAGGGAGCGCATGCCGCTGGGGTTCAGGGCTCCTTGTCCTCTTGCAACATCCCACACATGAAATATGAAGCCAAGTTCCTCCTGATCCTTCACGAGGAACCGGGCGTTAACTGTGTCCTGCCCAATTCCAGTTCCTCTGCCTTCAGTCCCCAAGCAGCTTCAGACAGAGCTTTTCCAAATCTCCTTTCTTTCCTCCCTGCCCTAAACTTGAGGACAGCAGCCTGGCACGCAGCATCCATGGGCTGCTTGGCCTTGGAGTGCAGAGCAACGCTCAGGCCACACTCACGGTGGTTTCCATCGCTGTGGTCAGGATCTCTCAGGGGTGTTTGGTGTTTTGCTGGGGGCCCTGCAGGGCTGGCTCAGCCTGTCCCAGCCAAGCCCAGCCCGGGCAGTGGGGCCAGGGAGGGTGGTGGCAGAGCCAGTGGCAGCACAGGCACAGAGCCCTGCAGCTGTCTGTGCGATCCTGTGCTGTGCTGCAGGACCAGGGAGGATGGAGGGGGACCCCACCCCAGTCCCTGCCCTGGGCACTGCAGCACCTCAGCTCCCCCACAGCCCCCGGAGTGCTGCTGCATGAGCCCTTCAGGGGATCCCCATGTGTGAATCTGTGCCAGTCACCAGCTCCCTGCTCTGGAGAAAACATCAGCTCTAAATTGTGTGGGGTGAGAGAGCCTTGACACTGGACTGTCTCTATCCCTGCTGTTCCCTTGCACACCAGTCCCTCAGGGGCTGAAGACCAGTTTATTTCCCAGTGTGCACTGCCTGAGTATTTGAGTAAGCTGCTCCTTGCTCTTTGTGTGTTGAGCAGTGATTTGGGGTCTTGCTTCCATCTGGGATGTGAGTAATGTGTGAATGGGCTGGAGGTTGCAGGAGGCTTTGAGACACCCAAAGGAAAGTGAGGTGATGTGGTGGGGCAGCTGGAATTTTGTGCAAATGCTGCCGGGGAGGGGATGTAAAACCTCTGCTGTGGACTCTGGGCAGGATTTTGGGAATGTCTTTGGTGTCTTGCTCAAGGTTGAGCTCTGTGCATCCATCTAGAAAGCTGTGGGCTGGCGTCCTCAAGCCTAGGAAATTATTTTAGTCTGACTTTGTGGGAAACAGCAGGAAAGGGCTATTTATGCAGAAAATGGCTTCCAATAAACACGCTTCCTTTGGGAGTGGAGAGAAATTGCTGAGATGTGCTGGAAGTCTTTTCCCTTTCCTGGGACTGTCCTTAGTGCCAGCCACGCGGCACGGCCACCCCGGCGACGTTCCCTGCCCTGCCCCAAACCCTGTCCCCAGCTCTCCATCACCTGGGGGTGCAGAGGGGCTTTCAAGGACACCTCTCACGCTGCCTTGCCCGCTGATGCTCCTCTTGGTCCCATCAATGGTCCAATTTCTGTTGAGATTTCCCTGGGATGCCAGCATTTCCTTCTTTCCTCCATGTTTGTGGAGCTGTGTGATTGCAGAGCACTGGCAGGGGGCTGCTGGTTTCAGGACTTCTTACCTCATGTAAGAGAGGAGCTTAGCAGAGTGATGTCAGAGTGGCCTACAGGCTCGAAAGCCAACAGGGAAATAAAAGCAAGGCAACTGGCCCTCTTTCTTTTTTCCTTTTTTCTTCTTCTCTTTTTTTTTTTTTTTCCTCTTGCAAATCTCATTATTTTAAAGGCTCTTCTCTGATTTTTCTACTGTCTGGAAATCTTCAGGAGCTCTAAATATTTGGGGTTTGCCATGGTGTTTTGCTGTGTTTCAGTCCTTTGGAGGTGGTGAGTAAACCCTGCAGATTCAGCCCAGCTCGCTAGTATTTCAGATTATTGAAAATAACAAAAGAAAGGAAGAGTGAATGAATCTGAAGCCTCCAGGAGAGGGCCAAAACTCCCTGTGACTCACTCAAACACTATTTCTGAGCCCGAAAACACAAAATGGTGCCTGTTTCTTGCTGCTCCTTGCAATGGGCTAGGAGATCATAACCAACCAGGACATGGTTTGGGTTACAAGGCTGCCAGGTTCACATTTTCTTCTAAAGATTTTGTCTCTCAAACTCCTTCTCTCTCCTGAAGGACCCCCAAGGTCCCAGCTAGAGATGGTTGTGTAACCCTCTGAAGGCATCAACCTACCATGAGCATCCATGAGCTGGAAGAGGAATGGAGAAAGCACTGAGGGCTTTTCCCTTTATGGATGATATCCAATTAAGGCTTCAAGTAATCAGCACTGTCTATGATAATCTGGAGCACATCCATGACTGTATGAGAGCTTCCTGCACGGAAAGGACATAAGAGGGGAGAGCTGGGGAGCATTCTAGTGACAGAGGTGATGCAATCCAAGGGGATGGGGAAGCTTTAAAGCCATTTGGCAAAGAAAGCGTTTGCAGTTTCACCCATAGCCCTGCAGCACTGCTCTTCACTGGGAAGCACCTGCAGAGCAGGATGTGTTCCCTGCCTGCAGAGAATCCCTGACGTGGGGTGGGATGTGACCTGGGCTGGGAAGGGGAGCACAGAGGGGAAGGCGTGCAGCCCTTCCCTCAGCTCTCTCAGTGAGTGTGTGCTCCTCCAAAGAAATGTACTTGTGAGCATTTGTCAGCGATTGCCATGGAAGGAGGCAAAAATCTATAACCTGGGGTCAGGCCTTTCTTGCAGGCTCTCATGTCATGAGATTCTCTCCACCTCCTCCCTCCAACTGCAGGGAGCAGCCCCTGTGTGCTGTGTCTCATCTCGCTGACACGGCTTGGCTGCAGCCCGTGGCCAGGAGGTCGCCGGCAGACGTCGGCTGTCGCTGGAAAATAGCTGGAGCTGTGTCCCGGGGATGCCAGGGGTGCAGGCAGCTCCGAGTGACCCCGTCAGTGCAGCTGCCCTGATGGGCGAGTGCCACGCGCTGCCAGCGCTGCCAGCCTCGGCCGTGCCACGGCGGGGTGGGCGATGCTTCTCGCTGGGGTCTGTCAAGGGAAATCCAGCACGGAGTTAATGCGTGCTCTGCTCCCAGCCCTCCTTTGTTCAGGGCTTTGGCCCAGTGCCACGCGGGGAGCGCGGCAGGCAGCGCTGGGGGCCGGCAGGGACAGCTTTTGTTCAATATTTGTGGCTCCTCCATGGAAAGGACGGTTGGCCAAAATGGGGCGCGTGCGAGCGCGGCAGCCGCTCCGCCTGGGGACGAGCCCAGCTGCTCTCTCTGTCTCTTTGGCATTGAATTCCCTGGGGCTTTGTGGGAGCACGAGGAAGCTGCTCGCTCCCAAACCCCGCTGGAGGTTTCTCTCATGCTGTGGCAGAGCTCTGCTCCCCGTGTCGGCTGAGTGGGTGCCCGGGTGTCCCATCCGTAACACCCGGGAGAGACCTGCCTGGATCTCCCCTCGATTCAGGGGCATTGGGGCAGTGGGCGGCTGTGACATGAGACAGCTCCTCTGCCTGTCCTGGGTCAGGGCCAGGCCCTGCTCAGCTTTAAGCTGAGCACAGCTAGCAGACCGCCGGATTTGGCCATCTCCATCTGCTGGAAACACTCCCTGTTTTGCCCAGCCTTTGTTTCCTCCCAGCTCCTCGTTATTTTTCATGGCGTTTTCCCTTCTGACTCTTGCGCTGCTCGAGGCTGTTGGTGCAAGCTCAGCATTTGGGCTCGTGCTTGTTCAGCTGAACGCGGCTCTGTGCGAGCTGGGTTCCTTTGTGTGCTCCCCAGCACAAGGGGTCCCAAAGAGCGAGGCTCAGCCCCCCCTTGGCTCTGTAACAACAGCGGGGAGCTGCACGTCCACGTGAACCCGAGCCCCAAAACGGCCCAGGGGAATGACGCAGCGAAGGTGAAATTTCAAAGGGAGACGGGAAGTGCATGGCAAGAGCAGGGGAAGCAGAGGAGAGAATAGCCGGAGCTGACCTCAGCAGGGAGGGGAGCGCGGCCGCACGCATGGAAGGGAAATGGGAAAAGGATACAGCTGGGCCCGGCCGTGACAGCCGTGCGCTCTGCCCCAGCAGTGTCCCCTTCCCGCCTTACCCCCAGGATGGGCTGGGGCCATGGGCCGGCTCAGGGCTGGCTCCCGGCACACCGGGGCTCCTGGAAGCCTCCGCCGAGCATTGCCTCAAATGCACCCATCGGGGCAGCTCCGGAGCGCGGCCACCGGCAGCCAGGGATCCTCCTGAGTTCCACATCCCCATGTGCAGGGGCTGGCACCGCGGCAGCCAGGGATGCTCTGGGCTCCACATCCCCATGTGCAGGGGCTGGCAGCCGGACACAGCCCTGCTCCGGTGACCGCCGGCTCGGGCTCGCTGCGGACCCGCCCGGCTCGCTGGGTGCGCTCAGGGCCGGCGGGGCCGCTCTGCTCCTGCCAACCCTCCCGGAGCGGCAGCCGGAGGTGTCAGAGGTGTCACCGCCTGTCGGGAAGCGGCACAAACCGTCCCAGGGTGGCTGCTGTCCCTTCCAGCGCTCTCGGGTTTGTCCAGGGACGGATGACTTTTTTTTTTCTTTTTTCTTTTTTTTTTCTTTTTTTTTTAACATGTGGAGTTTTATTTTTAGCTGGAAAAAAACCCCAGCCTTTAAAAAACAAACACACACAAAGTTTTTGGTTTTTTTTTTTTTTTTTTTTGTGAAAAATACTCAACATAATGGAATTTTCTTTTTCTTCTTCGTGAAACCGACTGTGACATTTCTAAATGAAGGGTTCCTCCTGTCCTTCTGCTCTTCCCCCCTCAATCTTCAGTGAAATTTCTCCTTTCCCTAAGCCCCCATTTTTCTCCTCAGAATATGCTTTTTCAGGAGGAGGCGCAGCAATTATAAGGACTGTTCTGTTTTTTTCTGGATTTTTTTTTCCAAAATAGTAGAAATTTTTTTAAACATCCCTTTTGAACCTGTTACAATGGAATGAAATTAATTTTGTTTTTTCCTCCTTCTTCCAACTAGTTCTCATCTGTTCTTAGTCTTTAGGGTGGGAGAACTGGGATAATAAATGGCAGAAAGCGGAACCCTACTCTTTCTTTACTCAAGGGGAAGATTTTTCCATCCCAGTTGAACTCTTCCTTTGGGGCTGGAGGGCACCCAAAAGCCAACATCTGGAGGGGTTCATGCTTCTGACCTTCTTTTCCCTCCAGTGGAGGGATGAACAGAAGGCTTTGGGGGTCTGTGGGACTGTGGGAGGGCTGGGATTGTCCCAGGAATGGTCAGGGTGGATGTGAGGACTTTGGAGATGGACAGCAGAAACCTGGGTTCTGTTCTGGGCTCTCCAGCAGCATTTCCCAGCTGACCTTGGGGAAGTCACTTCGTCACTCTTCACATTAATTTCCCCACCTCAAGAAGAGGAGAGCACTTTCTTTGCACCTGTGGGCTTAGGCAGGCATCTGATACCTCTTGATCACTGGGTTGCCACAGGAATTTGATCAGCCCCCATTGACTCGGTTGAAGCAGAGGACAGTAGTTTTCCTTCCAGGCTGGAAGTACATTGGCTGCTTTTCAAAAGTAGCTACTGGTTTCTCAGAGCTGAAGGCACTGGAGGTGGGGATGCTTCTATCCTTAGACAACACAGCTCTCTGCACCCTCTTGGCACCCAGGAACATCCAAAGCAGCATCCGCATTGCAGAAATTTATCCTCCCTGGTGATCTGAGGGTCTCTCCTGACCCAACCCAGGAGCCTTCACACAGCTTGGGGACACAGGGCACAACTCTTGGGCTTGAGAAGAAAACACTTGAGACCAAAACAGGCTGAGGTCACACCTTCCAATGTAAAAGTCTGGGCTCAATGAGCCTAATTCAGCCACCCAAATTAGAATCATGTCACAGAGATCCTGTCAGAGTGGATGCTGCTCCTCTGCCTTGAATACACAACCCATCACTTGCAGGGGGACCTGATGAGGAGCTCTCAGGACTGGTGCTTGTGTCCATAGGAGCCTCTTTTCCCATACTCAGAGGGAAATATTGGGCTCACAGACAGCAGCTGCTGCAGCCCTTGTGGGAGCCTTGGAACCCCTGGAGCAGGGAAGGGCAGCAAGGCAAACGCGCTTTGTCCAGGCTATTTATTTTGTGCTGGGGTAAGGGATTTTTATTTTTTTTTTCATTTCAGACATGCGATGAGCGTGTTACTCAGCCATGACTCGAGAACTTGTGAGCAATAAAGTCATCCTGAATTCTGCCAAAAAAAAATCTTCTTAGCACACCCACCTCATCACACGTTCCCACTGTAGCTACTTTGGTGCGATCTGCCGCGGGAAGGCGGCTACCTCGCGGGGAGGCTGCGGTAGCCATCTGCCTCGCGGCAGTGGCCCGTGGATGAACCCGTGCCCATGGGCACAGTGCCACCCCTGTCACCTGCCCGGTGGCTGGGACCCTTCGCAAACATCCTCACAAAGATGGTGGGCTGGTGTTTGCTCCAAAATCTGAGTGAAAACAGAGCTGGAAGGGGCTGTGTAGACTGGTGGGATTTTCCGTCTGCAGCAAGGGATGGGTTTGGGGTTTGGAATGTTGGTTTTGACCTTTTGGGGTCAAGACTGGCCTGAGACCTCCATGAGGAGGAGAGCCCTGGACACATTCCTCTTCCTGCCCTGAGTCAAACCAGCTCCAGCAGGGTTGGCTGGATGTGAGCATGACTTGAGGCTCCAGAGCCCTGCACCAGCCACCTCTGCAGTCTGGGAGTGGTGATGAGCAGTGGTGCATCCTCCAGACTGCAGGAGAGGAGACATGCACTGGCAAACCAGGAGAGTGCTGTTGGAAGTGCCTGAGAAAATGTGCATTGGTGCTAAAATTTGCATTTTTGGGAGCTGACTGATCCCTTGGATAAGGAGTCAGGGTCCAAGGTCCCCATGTGTGAACCCTCACCCTCCAGCTGGCCACTCTGCCTGTGGGGTAGTGCAGCCTTCCACCAGTGGCTCTGGAACTGGGATGCTCCTGGAGCTGGATATCAGGGCTTGCTGTGAGGGGAAGCCCTGCTCTGCTGAAGGCAGGGTGGGTCAGGGATAGAAACCACCCCATGTCAGTGGGGTGCAATGCCAGGGATGGTCTTGGGGACATCCCAGCACCAGTGGGGAGGTGGGACCATGCAGAACCCCCTCACCTGAACTACCAGGCTAAGAACTGCCTCTTCCATGGCTTCCTCTCCCCACCCCTTCCCTGCACCGAGGCTCTAAATAATTGATAAGACTGATAAATAATAGATCTTGTATTTGCTCCTTGGCTGTCTCTGGCAGGGCGTGTGCGCTCGCAGCCTGGCGCTGCTGCAGGAGGGTTACGGGGATGGGGAGCGCGGCTGTTGGGCCGGGGTAGGGAGCTCTGCAGCGGGGAGAGCATTCCGGGGAGATAAAGGGCTGGTTTGATGTGTGTTCATGTGGCGGGGCTGTTTTGCCTTGCATGCCTTTCTCTTTTGCTTTATTTTTTTCCTGGAGTGAAGCCTGGCGCCAGCAGTCTGGAACCAGCCTGACAAGCTTTTGAGTTATGGAAAGGGGGAGGAAGGGGGGAGGAGAGAGAAAGAGGGAGCGAGAGAGGCAGGGAGGAGGAGGGCGAAGGCAGAGGGAGGCAGCTGGGATGTGGATTATTAGGGGAGAACAAGAATACACACAAGAGGCTGGTGGGGGGAGGGCTGGGGGGTACCGAGGCTTTCGGGGAGGGGATGGAGCTGGCTTCGAGCAAACGTTTCAAAGGAGATTTTTTTTTTTTTTTTTTCATGGAGGGGAGAGGGGGAATTGAGTCATTTTGGGCATGAAACGCAAACCTCGCCGCGTCAAGGAACAAGGAAGTTTTTTAAAGCGCCAATTAAAGGGCTCGGAGAGGTCCGGGGCTTTTAAACAGCCTTGGGAAGGGGGGGGTTCCTGGCCGGCGTTCAGGCTGCCGTCCCATCAGGACATTCCTTTCTGCTGAACGCTGCTGCTCCCGGCCCTCTTCTCCTCCTTTTCCAAGCTGCCGTCGAATCCTTTCCAACTCCCGCGTCCGAACCGGGGAACTTTGCTCCGTTTCATCTCTCGCCGCCCGCCTCCCCCCGGCCC
>WBNQ01058168.1:0-13793 GCA_013401375.1 Spizella passerina | reverse complement strand
TTTTGATTATCTCTGCAAAACACACCTCCTCTATGTTGGTTGTTAATCCAGTTGTGGCCGTCTCCTCAGGGGATGTCATCTCATTTGTGAAGGCTCTTGATGCTGGCATTGATGTCTCAAAGAGAGACATCATTGGTTCTGTGGATGTTTGCTCTATTGTGGACACTGTCACCAGTGATGAATCTGCTGTATATGTTGGTATTGGCTCTGTTTGTTTTGAATCAGACTCCTCTGTGAAAAGAAATAAGAAAGAAAAACACTCCACACCTGAGCACTGTGCAATGGATACATCTGTGTGGTAGCTACAAGCCCAGACCCTCAAGGATGAAGTGAAATCAAGAGCAATTACTCTGATGGCATGGTTCTTCCTATCTGGGGTCAATGGACAGAATGGAGGTGGGTAACAGCCAATTTAAAATTTTTATTGGAAGTGGTATTTCCAGATGGTCAGCAGGGTAAGGTTCAGGGGTGGCATCTGCTCCCAGCCCCTGGACTCCACAGCCCAGGCTCAGCCTGAGACTCCACAGGCTCCTAGCATGGACTGGGGAGCTGTGGGGCTGCTGGCAGCAGCAGGCTTGGGCCTGTGCCCATTGTGAATGCCCTTCTGCAGAGGATCAGGACATCCCCAGGAGCAGTCTGGGCAGTGGTCTTGGGATGGTGCTTGGTGCAAGGGCAGGAGTCGACCAGGCTGAATCATCTGTTGGATACATCCAGCCTGTAGAAGGCACTGGAGTTATCAATGCAGGCAAGAAATAAATGGCATTTAAAAAGGCTCTGAACACATCAAACACAGATGACAGGTCTATGTGTGATGTGTTCACAGGTCTGGAAGCAATTTTTATTCTATGTGAAAACTCCAGGCTCTTACTCTCTAAGAAAACAAGAAAAACTGCAATACAAAACACCTGAACAGTCTGTTGTCATCAGCAATGCTCGGTTCATGATGATCAGTTGTTAATACATGAGAAAATAAGATACAAATAAATTCTCCTAAAAAGTAATGGGAAAGTAAAATGAACACAGCAAGGCAAAAGATACTCAAATTGGATGGGTATTTGCAAAGGAAAAAGGCATTAATGGACCTAAATGAAGGAAGACTTGAAAAATATGGAAACAATCCAAAGTGAATTGTGAGCTATGACAATCTGAGCTGTGATTGTGAAATTATTATTGCCCATAATAAATCCATTAAGACTTCACCTAACCCCATTCCTCTTTGATAAACTTTGCTGATCAGACATAGCTTTGCCTCTAATTTTGAATTGTTTCCTTATTGCCACTGCCAGGTGATTAGATGCAATAATTGTCCTGTGTATCTGCAATATATATATGATCCTTGCGGTTTTTAATTGCTTTGCATGGATGAGCAAGAGCAGTTTGTACGTAATGATAAAAACACAAATCTGTAGGGGGATAGAATATAAGAAAATAATGATAGTGTGGAAAGTACTCTTACCCCTAAGGAGTTGCAGCTGGGCCAATTATCAGGCATGTCTTTAACAGGCCACAGCTCTAAGCAATGAGAAGAAGAGTGCCATAAAAGAGTGGAGTGGCTGGTTGGAAGGGAACTGGAGTCTGGTGGTTGCTTTGTGAAGGAGAAAGAGTCAGTGCTCTGAGGAGCTGCCCATGAGAAACACCAAGAAGGTGTGAAACTTTTGCAACAAGGAGACAACAGTATGGAAACCCCTGCAATAAGATGACAATGCAAATCCATGCTAGTTCTGCAGGGTCAGTGAAATGAAAGGACAGGATTTGGTGGGGAAAAAAAAAATTGTGTGAGTACCTGAACAGACAACAGAAGCGTCTTCGTAGTGGGCGCAGTTGTGGATCCTCCACCCTGTGTGGTTGCAGCGCAGCAAGGACGCCTCATTGCCACTGCACCTCACGTTGTCCAGCACGATGTCACCCGAGCCCTGCCCGAAGTAGGCACTTCCCAGAGCTGCAATGGCCCTGCCACAGCCCAGCTGCCTGCACACAACCTGGGCGTCAGGGAGGTCCCAGAAGTCATCACACACTGTCCCCGACCGTCCCCGGTAGTAGATCTCAACACGACCTTCACACCGGTGCCTTCCGTTCACCAGGTGGACGTAGGGAGCTTTGGGAGAGAGGGCATGGGCACAAAACAGTCAGGGAAATAGGCTGGGAGAAAGGGCATGGGCACAAAACAGTCAGGAAATAGGCTGGGAGAGAGGGCATGGGCACAAAACAGTCAGGGAAATAGGCTGGAAGGGACTGGAAGGAGCATCTATTCTGCCTTCTTCCCCTGTTGTCCCTAGAAGGTGTTGCCCAGTCCATTAAGTGCCTGTGAGGACAGAGGTGATTTGTTCCTTTTTTATTCCTCTCTTCCAGTTCTCAAAATCAGCCACGTGTGTTTTATGCAAGATCCCTGCAGTAAAGTTAGGCAGTAGGCTAAGCACAAGCGGTTTAAGCAAGAAAAGAAATTTTTGGGACAGGATTGAGGACTGAGAGTCCACACATCACCAAATCCTACAGTTTATAAGAGTAACTTTTATGGAAAAATTCCACCAAATGTCCTACAGACTGGATGATGATCTCAACAGGATTATAAAGATTTCAATAGGAGTTCAGTGGCTTTATTTTTTTATATACCAGTAAAATTTATTACATTTTGAAATAAAGAAATATCCTATCCTGTATACAGTTAATTACTGCATTAATTCAGGTAAAGCTGATCTACTTTTCAGTTTTATGTCTTGTTTAGACATTGTGGTGTGACCAGCATGAAAATGCTGATTTTAGAGATGCAATTTTGGTGAATAAGTTTATTAAAAGCTTTACTATCAAGTATAAGCCTGCAAATAAATTAACTTTGGATTTGCAGTATTTACACTCTGGAAATCAAACCACACAGCTGCACTTGTTATATTTTACATTGCTGCCAAGTATATATTTACCTTATTATTAAACACTAAGTCATCCAGAGAAAAACAAATTTCAAAAGTTAACACCTCCAGGATTTCTTCACTGCACCTAATTCTTTGCTGCTGATCCAGAAGTACAGTCAAGATGGTGGCCAAACTAAATTTGCCCTGATTTGTATGACTTTCAAAGGGCAAAGCTATAAAAGTGCCCCTTGACTTATATCTGACTTGTTCCTTCAAATATCTACTTGAGCACACACATTTTTGAGCCTTACTCACAGGGTTTTTGAGAGGTGAAACAGCAAACCTGGCAAAAAGTCAGAGTGGGATTAGGAAATTAAGCCAACCTAAGCCAGTTTTATTTGCTTTCATTCAAGGGCTGTCATCACTGTGAGAGCACAACCATCAGCTGGGGATGAAATTGGATAGGCTGGATCCTAACTCACACTTCAAAGGTATCAAAAAGACAAAAGCCTGTGATTATACAAATACAGCAAATACTCTGCTCTGGGACACAGAGCAGCCAGAGTGAGATGAGTTACCACCACAAAAGCAGGAGACAGAGGGAGAGAATTGATGAGGTGAATGGTGGCAGTATAAATTATCATCACGAAGCTTAAATAACTCATTAGAAAAGTCATCAGCAATTATTCTAAGATACACACAGAACTATTAACTCAAAGTCACCCAAACCATTCAAGAGATAGAAAGCAATCATGGAAGAAAAAATTCTATGATCATAAAAATGTTGAACTAAAAGTATTTAATCTCTCATAATTTTTAGATGTCCATCATTTAACCTCAGTGCTAGAGTGTAGAAACCTAGCTTCATGTTATATTTTGTTAAATTGTGCGTAATACCAAGAAGAACCAAATAATACAAGCAATATTAAAAATAAAGCATATGTGTGCACAAGTATACTCTGGAATAACATACACATGGAAAATAAGTAAAGAAATAAATCTTTCCATGATTTTGAGATCAGATTTCTGGAACTGGAAGAATACCTCATTCATGACATACAGACACAATTCTTGCAGTGATAAAAGGCACTAAGATGAGTAGGAACCTGTGGCAGCAAAATGAACCCCACAAAATGGTTCAAATAATTTTTATCATCCACTCTGATGATTAGTTCATAATTTTAGTAGAACAAAACTCTGCTCTTTCATCCAATTCCCAATCTTTTCCCCAAAACAATACCAGCCTGAATTTAATTTCTGCTCTTGGAATCAACTGAGAGGACTCCAAGCAGTCTTTATAATTTTTTTATGTGCCCTGGAAGAAGTCTGAGTCTTTTACCTGTTTTGGCCTCCAGAACTGCTGGACCCAACAAGAGAAGCCATGTCAAAACCATGGGGGTACCCATCTCACCAGGTGTTGTTGGTAAAGAGGACCTCACAATATATACTCTATTTCTGAAGGGGAGTGGCTCTCCAGGTCTCTTTTTCTTCAGCAGAACAATAAAACAACCACAGCCCTCTAATCTGAAACAAACATGTGTTTGATTTGTTATTTAATATTTTGTAACTTCCTGGGTTTTGCAAAAAGACAATATCTCAAGAGTAACATTTTCCATTGCCTGGAAGGAAGTATTTATGCTACCATAGGTTTCACAATCATCTCATTGTACCAAAAAAAAGAGAGCTCCTGTCCAAAGATACCTTTCAGTTCTGGCTGATGCATCTCAGCATTTTTCTGTCATGAGGAGGTTCCTGGTCAGGTATTGGCTTGGTAGTGGAATCTCGAAACTTAAATGGATTTCTTGCAGAAAATAGCAAGAGACCTTTGCCAACTGATGTGACAGATCTTCTTGGGGAGCCAAGAATGTCCAATGTCCTAAAGCTTCAGCAGACTTTAAATAAAATAAGATCAGACCTGGTGGCCCTGTTTAAGTGTAACTGGGGGGGTCTCTGAAGAACCTTGCAGCTGAAGTCAACAGCTCCAGCCCTAATATAAACCAATTATTTTTGGGGCACATTAAAGTACAAGCCAAAATTCCAGTCAAAATTCACTGACAGACAGATTGCAAGGAAATGTCTGAGAATTAGGGTCATCTGATAACTTTTTGTGCAAACACTGTGGAAAAAATCTGTGGATTTCGTGCATGGTGAAGGAAATTACATAGATTGAAACTAATTTTGTTCTAAAATATCATATGATCCTTTGAACCAACAAATTGGAGCAAAAAAACTCCTGATTTCTTCAGATTAAAAAAATGTCTTAATATATTCCTTGTGGAATTTTACATAGTGACAATAACAGCTGTGTCATTCTTTGAAGAATGAATCCAAGGTTTTTCTACAATATGAAATAATGCTTAATTCTCATTCATAACTCTCTTGACAGAGTGGTTATTTTCCTCTAAGTTTCTAACAATTTAACAAGAAACTCTGATGATCATCCTAACACTGAAGAGTCAGAACACTGTTCTCCATCTCATCCCTACCTCCACAGCCATCATGACTTGCATGGAATTATCACCAGTTAAAATGGTTGCCACATATGAATTTATTGCCTCCAGGGACAGCCATCAAGCAGGAAGACCAAAGCTCAGGGGGAAAAGAGAATGATCTAAAACATCTTTCCACACAGGCCAATATCATTGGAATGGAAGAAGGAAGTGAAAAATATAAGAGGCCAAAGATAACTTTGGAAGCCTTGAAAGTGAACATTCAGAATGGTAAATATGTTTCTTCTTTATCCAAACAACCACATTTGCACATGAATGAGGATGTGTACACACCACCTGGTATTCACTATTCATATTCTGGTTTTGACACCCTGACAAGAATGAGAAATCCAGTTCATTTGAGTGGCCAATCAAACACTGCAAGCAGTGAAGCAAGAGTGAGTGATGGATCACAGTTCTTCTTCAAACTTTTGTAATAACTGAAAAAGGGTAAGGAGGAAGGGGAACACAAAAGGAATTCCCAAGTGGTTCAGGGGTAAAAAAAAGTCTTAAGCTGCCCAGGTAAAAGAGTAATATTGATTGTTTAATTGATTAGTTCTTCACTACCTTCCTCATAAACAAATTATTCATTTCAAAAATCTAGATATTCTGAGAGATCTTTATTATCAGACAATCTCTGCACAATGGAAATGGATAAATAATTTGTTTAATTAACCTTAGTTAGTGAAATACCATACAGTATTTAACCCTTCCCCCTGGCTAGATAAATCTCTTGCAGTAACACATTTTTGTTCTCAAGGTCTTCTTCTGGCAGCTTGAGGCATTTCCCAGCTCTGAATGAAGCTACACTGAGCCTTGAAAACACCTTTTCTTCAAGTACAATTGTGAGGGCACTTTGCAAACACACTGGGTTTTTAAAGGTAAGAATGGAATCCAGTGAAAGGACAAAGATTAATCAGCTTTCACCCCTGACTGTAGGAAAGTATCTACACTGGAATAAGGATATCCACAGCCTTCTCCACAAAGGAGTGATAGTCTGAATCCAGGCAGGAGGGTTTGTGGCAGAAAGATTATTTCCCAAGCACATGACCCTTTCCTCATCATCAAACCAAATTTTCTTGAGTCCTGCATTTCCATAATGCTTGTGGATCAAGGGAGATAGCAAGAAATGAGGTGGAGTCTGAAACATCTACCACCTGAGCAGTTTGGCAACACTTCCTGCAGCAATATTTAATATGAAAACCAGTGAACTTGGTAATTCTACCTTGTATTTTTATCCAGCCTTGGTATTTCTCCATCTGGGAGCCCTGGCACAGACATGCTATGTAAAACCTCAGCTCTGAACAGCACAGGGGTGGTGAGGATTGGAGACACCAGGATCTAGGCCTGAGGTCTTTCTGCTTCTCTGTGAAAATAATATTGAGAGAATAGGAGAAGTGTAAAAAAGTGCCTGCAAGATGGTGTGGTAGGAACACCACAGCAGCGGGAAGAAGGAGAATACAGGTCTGGGAAGAGCACAGGGGAAGATCCTGTTCTACAGAGTTAGGAAAGCCCAGGTGCAGGAGCGTCCTTGCTGTGCTGAGCAGATGGCTGCATTCCTCTGAGCCCAGACCATCTCTGGTCCAGAGAACACGTGAAGGCAGGCCCGCCTTCTGAGGTGCTCTGCCCTCCAAAGGTGGCTGCAGGCAGAGGGAGGAGGAGGACCCTAAATCCTTGTTCCCCAAACATGGAAAACCCCTCTCACTTTCTGTGTGCAGTGCCAGCCCCTCTCCTGTGATCCCTTCTTTACATCACAGAGAGGTGATGAGAGCCCTGCCTGGAGCCATGAGGGGAAGGCAGCTTGAAGGAACAAATGTTCCAGGCTGTGGGGCTGGCTCCTGTCAGAGCTGCCCTCATCCTCCTGGTCAGGTCAGGATGTCACCCACGAGCGCAGCTCACCTTCCTCACACGTCACCACTTTGGCTCACCTTGCACATCCAACACTGCTCAGTTCCAAATGAACTTGCCTCTTTCACAGCTGGCTGGAGAACAGGAACGTCTCAAGAAGGGCATTTCTCAATCAATACCAGTGACCTTTCCACCTGTATCAAGCAGCTTCTTCCAAAATAATTTCTTTATTGTTTTTTTATTTTGTTTTCACATGGGGTAGGACAGAGATCACACTTCCTTATGGGAACTTATCTACATTTTCTCCTTCCCACCCATTCCAGGTGTAGAAATGTGTGAGAGCAAGAGCAGAAATCATTGTTTGGCAAAGTCACTTTGTCAGAAGCCACGTTCTCAAACCCAGCAGTGTGTTAGCCATGAGGTCACACATACAAGTGGGATGTTTGCAAGTACACAAAAAAAGTATTGCTCAAAAAACCATTTTCTTTCCTGTTGTTTTTAATTACACATTTAAGTAACAGGATTATATTCATCCTCCATACAAAATTGTATAAATGGCCTACATTTATTCAGAGAAATATGGATTTGGGAAGAACCAATCTGCCCAAAGTCAGGAATGCTGCACAGGCATAATTGTTCATATGCAACCCCTGAGCATAGTTGCTTATGGCTCATTATTGAGATTTTTTACTGCAAAGAAACATTTTTCTTGTACTAATTCCCAGTGTATCTATGGTGCTACACAGGTGTCTCATCTGCATATCAGCAATGGCCAAATAAATCAGTTCTTGTTTCTCAAGTCACCTATTTCAGTCTTCTCAGACAGACACTCAATGAGGAGTTCAACAGAAAAACTTTGAAATGTCCAGCACTGAAGGTGCTTATTTGGATGCTGGGATGAAAGAATCAATCCTTCTTTACACCTCAGGTTTTAAAAATCAGGCTGCTTTATAAATTCAGTTCATGGTAACATCATGTGTGATCTTGATTCTTCAAACATGGCCTGGATGGTGGAATAGCCAAGTAAGAGCTGCCCTTCACACTGATTACAAACCCAAATAACGAAGCAGGTGGCTGGTGAAAGTGTCCTTCCACCTCCATGGAGCTGCCTCTCAGAATTGCTGGTATGGGATGCCCTCCTGCAGTTTCCTCTTCCAAAGAAATCCTCCCAGTGTGAGAGCAGCAGCTACCAGCACCACGATGGTCACAGCCAGAGGAATGTGGGAACTGGCAGCAGACTCTGAGCTCAGGGTCTCCCCTTTTGCCTGGATGTCAGAGGCCAGCCCTGTGCATAAGAGAGTCGGAGAGAAACTTACTGTTTTTGTTTTTTCCCCTGAGCAACTTAATTTCAAAGATAATTAGGTAAAGAGAATTTGAGTTAAAAAGCTCTAATCTGGATCTGATTGGAAAACTGCACATTATTTCACAAATTATTCTGTGGCCACGCAAAACAAGTAAAGAATGTGGCAAGAAATTAAAGAGAAACTGGGAGTCTGTAATGATTGCACTGAAAGACCTTAAGATGTTGCTTTCTGGTAGTGGAAACAGCAGCTACAGGACACTGACAAACAGCATTTCCAAGAGGACCTAGAGATTGATTTTAAATAAATAACAGATGTGCAAATTAGGCACAGACAGCTTTGGAAAATTAATATCAATCAGATTAGTTACATCTCATCCCTCTTCCAATAGAATTTAACCAATTGCCACTTGATGTGTGCAGAACAAAGAATGGATCTAAACTATGATAGAAAGGGCTCGTAAATCTAATAGAACTATTTTATATAAATAAAAAATAATAATCCCCCATAAGAATTACAGCCAAATTGTAAATAAACCAGCAAAAACACATTTCAGAGCTGGATTTCCTGTCTGAACTGAAATGCAAACAGACAGTAACACACAGAGCCTTACGTTATTCAAGATATTTAAACTTACCAATGTTCCTGCTCTCAGCGTGAGCTTCCCGAAGCTGCACGGGTCCAACAACAACATTCACTTGCTCGTGGGAAGAATCTGCATTCCTCCTGAACCTGCTAACACAGCCTTGGTAGCAGCGGGAGGGGAAGTCGTGGTACCTGCACACCAGCAGCTCGCAGCGCAGGAACACCGACGGGAAGCGGTTCACGAACGAGAAGGCGTTAAACCCAAACCGAGCGATGTCGCTCCGTGGCGAGGGGTAGAGAGAGTAGGTAGAGTCACTAGCACACCTGGAAGGTCGTGGAATCAACAGATTAGCTATTAACTCACAGTTAATTAGCTATTAACTCTATTAGTGCCTCTCTTTGCGTTAAACCCAAACCGAGCGACGTCGCCGTGTGGCGAGGGGAAGAGAGCGTAGGTAGGGTTGCTAGCACACCTGGGAGGACATAACATTAGGACATAAAATCAACAAGATTAGCTAGTAACTCACACCTTCTCAGGAGCAGAAGCACTATTACACCCTCTCTTTGCAATGAGTTTCAAGGTTAAGTATAAAACCAGGAAGTAAAAGAGGAATCAAAAGGTTAAAAAAAAAAAGTGCTTTTAGAAAGAAGAGAAATTACTTAAATGTGCACAGCACAGAAATTTCATAGCTTAACAACTTCTATGTAAACATGAATAGCTGAAAAATGGCTAGTGGTTCCTCTGGTTTCTATGTTTCAGGTGAGAGCCTGTTCTGCATTTACAAACAGGATTAACTGTCTGAAGACAGGCCCTTGAAAGTTGTTGCAGAAAGAGAAAGTTCTCCTTTCTTCTCTGGAAACATAAAACTAATTTCAATACACCTTTTTTAAAAATAAACATTCTCTTTAGTGTTTCAATGTACTTTGGTATAAATTCAGGCAAAGTGGTTTGGGTTTATAAAATAGTAAGAAAAGGCTAAGGAATTTCTCTTCTTTTTGGGTAGACAGTTTTGTACTCCAGTTATGATGCTGTAAAAATCATGATGTACAGATAGGTAGAGCTATGGACATCCCTCCTTTTCATACATCTGTTTCAGAAACAAAGTCAGACTTCAATTTCCTCAGTGCCTCCTTGGGTGAGCTCTCAGTGCTTGACTGCAACAATCAGAATGATGTTTGGTTGCCATTCTGAATTTGACTCAGGCTTTGCCAAAAAGTTGTTCTTAGAAGAACATTTGCCCTGAGAATTACACACAATGTACACTGGTCCTAAATCACCTCATTTCACAAATTAAGTTCTTTTAGAAAAACACATAGAGACGCTTTAAAAGTAATTTTTTACAAAGTTCTTACCCACTCTTGCTCAATTCATAGACCAGTGTTCTAAAATCACTAGAATTAGGTGATGCCACACAGGTGTCCACAAACACGGTCAGATTTTGGTCAGAGCTGTGAAGAGAAGCTTGGAGGAACAAATTCTGGTTCATGTCAACGTAGTAAGGGAAGTCATGCACTGGCCACTGGAAAGTTGAGGAATTGTAGAACGTCAGGCTCACTTCGTATCTGCCATACTGGGTTTTGTTGACATCGATGATATCATCAGCAATGTACATGACCTGAACCCAGGTGTCCTGCAGCATTTTGCAGCTGATGTGGAAGTGAAGGTCCTTTTTCCTCTTGATGACTGTGCCAGGAGCAGGCACTTTAATCACATTGGAGTAGGTGATGGTTTCGTTGTTGCCCTGTTTGACACATTAAATGAGTGTTGAATTTCCACATGGGGTCATGTTCACTGTGAGCATTATGAACTTATGCATGTGCCAGGTCCTGGCAGTCAGAAAGGACCTGTCACACTGAAAAATCCCAAGCACCCAGGATGGGATTGTTTGCTTCACTCTCCCCTCTATTTTTGTTCTCTAGAACATCATTCTGAAATAGGTACAGGGAAGGATGTAAGTACCCTGGGAAGGATAAGTATAAATATTTAACCAAATTCAGCCTCCAGAAACACATGCTCCTTTTCTGTGTTTTGCATGCCTGTGGCCTACAACATCCTTTGCAATCCATGATAATTTTCTAAATGTCTATTAAATTCCCATGCCCAGAGCTGTCCCAAATATCTTGACACCAACCTGTCTACTTGTACCACAGCTGCTGTATGAAATGTTGAATATAACCTCAGTTGATGTAATGTTTGGTGTACACTGAGGGTCTGCCAGGCTGATGTTCCCCACTGAGTAGCCCTGGGACTGGAGATAATGTCTGTCTACCACTGCATACATGTAGGTTGGCAAGCACAGAAGGGCTAGGAGGAAAAAAATATATTAATTATTAGTGATTTTGGGTACTTGATAATGCTTTCATATTGGAAGTCCAATAAATGCAATCACTGCTGCCATTTAGAGAAGAGAATTCATAAGCCAAACCACTTATTTTTACACTTGAGACTTAGATATGAGTAAGCAATAGGACAGTACTGGAACAGGTCACCCAGAGTATTAGCTTTCAATATTTCATCCTTTGAATATTTCTAGACATTCAGCCAGACCAGATCTTAATGGATCTGACCTGGTGTTGGCAGTAGCTCTGTTTTGAATAGACTCCAAAAGTCCCTTCTAACCAACATTTCTATGACTCTGTGAAAGTTTGTCCACAAAAATACATATGAATTATGATGTTGTACAAAGAATATGAGTTTAGAAAATAACAGAAAACATCTCAAGGCAAATAAATTGAATATTTTTAAAGAAAAAAAAAGTAGTTATTTTCTGAAAGTGAGCAGTCACAAAACTCAAACAGGAATATCATCTATGTAAGATTCATTCAACAACATTAACAAATACTTATTTAGTAAAAAAACCCCTGTATAAAAGCTTTTGAGCAAAGCAAGCATTACTAAGAGAACAGAATTACAAATAGAATGGAAATTTACTGGAGTTCTGGTCTGCTGGAAGGGACTGATACCGAGCCCTAAAACTTCCTCTGGAATATTTGGAGTAAAATCTCACAGACATGAAGTTTGAAGATGAGGTGTATGTGAGATGAGAACTAGAACAAATTCTTCCAAGTAGAGGAGAAGATTTGGGTGGACCATCATAGATCTCAATATAGTCATTCTGGCATCCACCTTGCAACCTGAGGAAGAAATGAGAATATATTAAAAAATGCATTTGCTAAACTTTGGGGTTTAAATGCTGAACAAACAATATAATAGGATTCTGTGCTCACACATTTTCCATGTATATTTATCATTCACTTATAGGATGGGAAATGTGCCCAGGAATTGTGGATGCAGTTGAGATTTGGAATTTTTTTATTGCCCAAGCATAAAGTGGTTTACTTACTGAATGTTATCAAATGTGAGTGCAATGAGGAAATTGTTTGTTACATGTATTTGCCACAAACAATCTGCTTCATCTGAAGGGTTCAAAGAAGGACTCTGAAATGTTCCAGAGGACTTAAAAAGTGTATCTCCACACATAATTTTTTGACCTGAAAGAGGAAAGAAAAAAAAAAGAAATTTAGGGATAGAAGTGATTAATTTAGATTTCCTTTGGAACAAATAAAAATATGTTCTATATACAGAAACTGTGGAAACACAAGGTTAAATCTCAAAAGAAACATAATGATTGTGCTCCTCTCAGTTAGGCTACAAGAGTGATGAACTCTTCAGAGAATTATGACCTCTGCTTGCAGTTATTGACTCTGTGGGCTTCAGGAACATGGGTATGAAGTACAGTAAAAGGTTGTCACCTAAATGCCATAAAATCAGAGAATGAACAAAAGAAAATCTCACATGTAATCAGCATACCATGAAATCCACCCCCAGCCACAGAATGACTCACACACAAAAGACTAGTGTATAGCATATAATGAATTAAAACCAAAAAAAT
Source organism: Spizella passerina (assembly GCA_013401375.1). Taxonomy (NCBI): domain Eukaryota; kingdom Metazoa; phylum Chordata; class Aves; order Passeriformes; family Passerellidae; genus Spizella; species Spizella passerina. The sequence goes on along the minus strand of WBNQ01058168.1, from coordinate 831 downwards.
AAAACCAAAACATAATCCCCAACACAAACCCGTACCCTCAGCCAAGAGGGGACACTGCCTGAAAGAGTCCCAGCATGCAGGCAGTCAAACCAGTGGTACCTGAGCACACAACACCAGCATCTTCACTGTGGTGACAGTTGTGGACGCCCCAGCCACTGTGGCTGCATTGGAAGATGGATGATTCTGATCCCATGCAGTTCACATCGTCCAGGTAGATGCTGCCACTGCCTTGTCCAAAGGAGGCTCCTGATGTTGCAGAAACAGCATCTCCACATCCCAGCTGCCTGCACACCACCCGGGCATCGCTCAGGTCCCAGCCATCATCACAGACAGTGCCCCAGCTCCCAGAGTAGGAAATCTCCACGCGACCCTCGCAGCGGTTCCTGCCGTTCACCAGCCTGATGGTGGTGGCATCTGGGAAGGATGGAGATACAGATACTCTAGCACAAAGGCAACTCTTTTTGCAAGGGTGATGCCTTTCTCAACCTAGAAATTAAATAACACAGCTTTGGGGATAATTTTTGTACAGGAAGTAATATAAAAGTGGATGTTCATTGGAGGCCTCCAGGACAGATATGGAAAAATATCCACAAAAGTCACAAAATATCCTCAAGTGGTGATGCAACTGCCCCCCAGTGCAAGTCCCATCAAAATCCTCTCTGCCTACAAATGGGACTGTACTTTGTTGATGAAATGTGTCTGAAGAGCCATTTTTCGGCATTTTCAGCCAGGAAGAACCAAGATAGCATAGGGATCCTTGAATGAGTTCTGACTTCCTGACGAGGAACATGCTGGTGCGATGTTACAATAAAAACCTACAAAGCTACAAAT
>WBNQ01058114.1:0-12870 GCA_013401375.1 Spizella passerina | reverse complement strand
CCAAACGAAATTATTCTATGATTGTAATTTTTGGCACAGAATAAAAATGGGTTGAGTTGGAAGGGACTTTTGAATATCAGCTAGTCCAACCTCTCTGCCATGGGTGGGCATGTTAACTTTACATTTGCTTACAGTGCTTTGAAGCACCTTGAATAGCACTATTACCTTGCCTTCATGTCAACACTTCCAGCAATTAAGTTATTACTTTATCAGTTTTAGCATCTTAAACTGAAACAAAGATGTGCATTGCATAATGTTACTACCTCAAGCAGATTACAGCATGAATTGTTGTGCAGTACCATGTTGGTTGTGAGATGTGTCCCATCTGTCTAGGCTGCTCTTACCAGGGAGTTCTTGCATGCAGCTTTTGGACCTGCCATTGTTGGTGACATTTGGCTCTTCTCCCTGAAAAATGACCATTTCCCTGGTCTAGTAGTCTAGGTTTATTTCACAGATGGACATCTTATTTCAAACAGCAAATGAAAAAGATTTGATGGTATTAGTGGTAATTAGCTGAGATGGAAGGAGCTTCTGGGAAAAGGGAGAGTTTCTTCCAAGGAATATCCAAAGAGCCATGTGGGGCTGAGATGGAGAGTTCTAATCTTACCTGCTTGGAACCACTTAAATTTTTATCTGTTTCTGATGAACCACAGACATCTTCCAGTGCAGCCTGTGTGAACTGAGCCCACAAGTGCCCTCTTCCTGATTCTCTCTCTTTTCTTTCCCTATGGGCCCCTTCTTTATTTCTTTCCCCTGTAGGCTCCTACCTACCCTCCATTCATGTACTCCAGTCTAAAATTTTCTGATTTCTTCATAAGACTCCTCAGAATAAGCTCTTTTCCCATTATATCCATCAAAGCAGACTTTAGTTCCTATACAAAAACGTCTTCCCCAGCTATCCTCAGTAGAGTGGTTTCAGAGTTCTCTGTGCACGAGGAGACCACTGTGTCTGTCTTCTTCAATGGGGCTTGTTCTCATCTGTGTCCTTTTCACATTCTACGCACATTTGTGCCAGTGAAATGGCAAGTTGGGAATTTTAATCATTGCCAAGCAGAAATGAGTGTCTTAAATACTAAACACTCTGCTCCCATGGACAGTAGACAACCATAGAGGAATTTAATATGATACATTTTTGCATTCATGCTGGAACCTTGTTTGTCCTATTCTGAATCAGGAGGTGAAGAATGCAAAAGCAGCAGAAGTGCACTTTAGACCATGGAACGGAGTGTGTTTCACAAAGGACAGCAGCAGAAGGAATGTGTAAATCTCTAAGTGTCAGTATAGAACGCCATGGCAAACTCAGTGGTTACTTTAAAAGAATACCAGAAATGAGTTGACTGCTGCACTGACCCTTTAACCACAAGATAAGATTTTTTTTCAGATGATGTGTAAGAATAGGTTTGAGCCACAATGCATATTCCTCAACCAGCACCGTAATTTCCCCCTTTTCCCCAACCACTTGTAAATGAAACTTCATAGTCTGCCACGTAAACGTTACCCATTGATGAACCACTGAAAATTTTTCCAGGACCATGCTTTGACAAAGATGCTTTCGAGGGATTCCCTTGATTAGCCAAAAAACGAAGGGCTCTTATCTAACACTATCTTGTCTAAATATACACAGCCTGTGATGATGAAATAAAAAAAAATTCAAGACCAGGTATAAATACCACTGACAGGGTGATGAAGTTCAGTCGTCTACTTGCTTCTAATAGAACATTTAACTATTAGAAGTTGAAGCTCTCTGCTCTTAGACCTGGTCCCCCAGAACTGATCTGAGCAGTTTAACTGAACCATCATAAAGAAAATGGCTTTCCAAAACTACAGCTTGTTTGTTCTGTCTGTCATCATGATTTCTTTTGGACAAGTTGAAAATAGATTGAATCTTCTTCAACTTCAAAATGATATAGACAAACTGAAAGCTGATTTTGTAAGTATACTCTTCTACTGCATTTCTCTTCTCCTGCTGCTTTACTTTACATATAGTGTAAACTTGAGCACTGCTTGACATACTCAATATGTGCCAACAGAGGATAATCATGGAAATAATTTTTTGATCATGCCTTGTTTAACAATAATATGGATTTTTTTTGTTTTAAATTCTTTCATTTACTTGGTTCAGTTTTTCAATAGTCATAGTTATTGTAGCAATTTACATTTATTTTTTGTTAATGTCAATGCCAGATTTAGTTCAACATAACAATATAAAAAAAATGGAGATGAATTTTTGCTTTAACAAATGCATTTGCTACTTATTTTAAGTTGTAGTAGTGTGTTACTCAAAGGTGATTTCTGCTTCATATTCTTTTGCATCCTCCAGTCATTTAGCTTCCACATATGTGACTATGATCTGGCATGGGAATGTTATCTGGCCCAATATTCTTTCTCGTCAAATAGAATTTTGGTGACTTGATAACTGTAATCTTAGTTCACCAATCTTCATCTGGGAGGCATTAAAGCAGTACACAGCTGAAATCAGCAGTGATTAGTCACAGAGAGAGCAGATCTACAATAGAGTCACTTTCAATTAACAGCTTTTATTTTCAATATATTTTTCTTGTGTTTTTTCTCCTCTAAATGCAAAGAAACAACTGCAACAGTCTGCTCTTATTTTCAGCTCTGACTTCTCTGTGATTTTGTCATAATTCTGTGCAAATGACAGTTGACATTCAGTAGTCAGAGAACCACCCTGAAGTGGTAAAGACTAGTGTGATACTTCAGTGTTTGCAGGAAACTGGCTGTAAAAGTGGCATTATGTCTTAAATTTGTGATTAGCATAGACTAGGGAGAGTCTTACTAGAATATATATAGCTCTGTGGGAGAGATCCTGAGCCACGATGAGCTTTTTGTACTGACATTAAAACTTTGCTCCATAGCAGGTGCTCCCCACCTTTCAGAAGTAGAAAAAATCAGTTTGGTAGTGTGCTCAGCATGGGGAGCCAATCAGCCTAGGAGGCTCCTGTTAGACTGCAAGTTTTCTCTTTGCACTCACTGTGTTAAAATTACTGAGCAGACAGAAGAAGGAAATAGTCAGTGTTGTATACAAAAAGGAAAAAAAAAAGCCACACAGAAGAGGAAATGATGCAGTTTGTCTTTCCTTGGTAGGAGAGTTGTATTGCTCTTTTTTTCCTAGAGCCTGTTGCCAACGTCTGATGGTGAAACTCCATTCCTGGGAGCCTCTCAGTAGCCCACTAATCTTGCATATCCCCATACCTGGCTGTNACTATGACTATAGACAAACTGAAAGCTGATTTTGTAAGTATACTCTTCTACTGCATTTCTCTTCTCCTGCTGCTTTACTTTACATATAGTGTAAACTTGAGCACTGCTTGACATACTCAATATGTGCCAACAGAGGATAATCATGGAAATAATTTTTTGATCATGCCTTGTTTAACAATAATATGGATTTTTTTTGTTTTAAATTCTTTCATTTACTTGGTTCAGTTTTTCAATAGTCATAGTTATTGTAGCAATTTACATTTATTTTATGTTAATGTCAATGCCAGATTTAGTTCAACATAACAATATAAAAAAAATGGAGATGAATTTTTGCTTTAACAAATGCATTTGCTACTTATTTTAAGTTGTAGTAGTGTGTTACTCAAAGGTGATTTCTGCTTCATATTCTTTTGCATCCTCCAGTCATTTAGCTTCCACATATGTGACTATGACCTGGCATGGGAATGTTATCTGGCCCAATATTCTTTCTCGTCAAATAGAATTTGGTGACTTGATAACTGTAATGTTAGTTCACCAATCTTCATCTGGGAGGCATTAAAGCAGTACACAGCTGAAATCAGCAGTGATTAGTCACAGAGAGAGCAGATCTACAATAGAGTCACTTTCAATTAACAGCTTTTATTTTCAATATATTTTTCTTGTGTTTTTTCTCCTCTAAATGCAAAGAAACAACTGCAACAGTCTGCTCTTATTTTCAGCTCTGACTTCTCTGTGATTTTGTCATAATTCTGTGCAAATGACAGTTGACATTCAGTAGTCAGAGAACCACCCTGAAGTGGTAAAGACTAGTGTGATACTTCAGTGTTTGCAGGAAACTGGCTGTAAAAGTGGCATTATGTCTTAAATTTGTGATTAGCATAGACTAGGGAGAGTCTTACTAGAATATATATAGCTCTGTGGGAGAGATCCTGAGCCACGATGAGCTTTTTGTACTGACATTAAAACTTTGCTCCATAGCAGGTGCTCCCCACCTTTCAGAAGTAGAAAAAATCAGTTTGGTAGTGTGCTCAGCATGGGGAGCCAATCAGCCTAGGAGGCTCCTGTTAGACTGCAAGTTTTCTCTTTGCACTCACTGTGTTAAAATTACTGAGCAGACAGAAGAAGGAAATAGTCAGTGTTGTATACAAAAAGGAAAAAAAAAAGCCACACAGAAGAGGAAATGATGCAGTTTGTCTTTCCTTGGTAGGAGAGTTGTATTGCTCTTTTTTTCCTAGAGCCTGTTGCCAACGTCTGATGGTTAAACTCCATCCCTGGGAGCCTCTCAGTAGCCCACTAATCTTGCATATCCCCATACCTGGCTGTGGGCTACTGGGATATTCTCCAGTTTTGCCGTCGTTTCATACTAAAACCAGCTCATTCGTGTTCCATATGAGATTTTACAGAGACTGTATGAATTTAGGGTCACAGATTACAAACTGCTGGGCTTTGGCTTACCAGAAAACATACCAAGATCAGATCTAATGATTTTCTAGACTCTTGCTGTGCTTATGAGCTTTTATTTTCATCTGTCAGTAGCAAAACTTACAGGGAGCATTTGGGAAAATAGATGTGCTAAACATGTCTATTCAGGAGAAGACATTGAAAAGAGGACTAATTCCGTTTCTGATACCAGGCAGCCAAGCAATGGTACTTGGTGGTTAGAGAAGTGAAAGCATTGGGAAAGCATTGGGATTGCCAGATTTGCAAAAATCTGAATTTTGATGCTTATTTGAATAAACAAAGCAAACTTGCCTTGTAATAAATATTGTTTATGTAATAGATATGTTTGCTCTTTTTTTCAGAACTCAAGTCATTCTGATGTAGCTGATGGAGGACCTATTTTTACAGAGAGACTGAAAAGCTGGACAGAGGTGAGTCAAAGCCAAATATGATGAAGCATCTCAGGCACTTTTTTGGCATAAAGCAGCTCCCAGAACCAGCATAATTAGCTGCAGTAGAATGAACATGAGCAGAGTTCTCTTTGGTAGCTTGGAAATGAGACAAAAATAGAAAGCTTTATACTGCACTGTGAACTGACTTAGAGGTACAGTCAAGCCCAGGAGCTGAGTTGCAACATCTTCTTTATCACCTTGCTTCAAGCAGCAGAGAAGCCCTGTATGCTGTGTTTTGTCTTCCTTCCTTCCTTTCCCTGCTGATGGGCACTTATAGACCTTTCTTTTTCATCATATTTTTCAACAGAGAAATGAAAAGGAGATCATCCTGAGTCAGATTATTTCCATGTACTTGGAAATGCTTGAAAGCACTGACAGGTCAAAGGATCATGTCAGGAACATAACTGAGGAGCTCAATACTCTGAAAGAAACCCTTTCTGCTGGCTCAAAGAAGATGGAAGATCTCAAGGACCTGACAAAACTTCGGGTAAGGCTCTTCCCTTGTCTCCAAAGCTTGTGGCATTATAGTTATGATCTGAGTGTGATTTAAGTTAATAACGCTTCACTAACCTATATGGTAATCCATGTGTAGCTCAGTTCATGCTGAAAAACCAGATATTTCCAGCTGCAGGGGCTGCTGCATGTCTACAGTGTGGGGTAGTGCTGGGTCTTGCTGTGATCTGGCACAGAGCTGCTGGCAGCGCTGTGACACGGTCTGTACACCAGAGGTGCCACTGGTACAGCCCTTTGTGGCATGGAAATTGGCTGGGAAAGTTGTGCCTGGCCGTGGAATGCTCTGTGGCTCTGGGAGCACTTGGCTCACGGTGCCAGTGCCAGTGGCACCAAGCAGCACCTCCTCACAGGTCTGCAGACAATGCCCCCGTGCCGTCAGCTGCCTTTCACTGCAGGCCAGCTCTGCTCCACTGAGTGTGGCTGCTCTGTGGCAGGCTGCAAAGCAGCACAGAAAGTGGAAAACAAAAATATGGGACACAGTTGCTCTTTGCTATGGGAATTAGGTAATATTGAATTGAAAATTGCAGATGTGTTTCTGTTTTACACTGGTAGCAGAGTAGCCCAAGTGCTGTGGGCAGTAAACAATTACAGCTCTTGGCATGACTTTTGCTCCATTTGTTTCTTGCTTATTACAGATGAGTGACTTGAAAGTTCAGCGCAAGGCTGTAAATGAGCTGTTCAGCGTCTTACAGAAGCTGGGGGATACCTCAAGTTCTCACAAAAGGAAAAGAAGCCAGTTTCAGAGGCTGTGCAAATGCTAATGCCATCTCAGGATCTTCTGTACTGAGCTACTGTGCAAATCTTGTTGGGACAAGATTTTTTTTATTTCAATATTTTTATTGATTTTTTATACATTTATTTATTAATATTTAAGTGTCTTAAGTAATTATTTATAAAGAAATACTAATCAAAGTATTTATGCTCCCTAATGTTATATAAGAAAAGACTTTGTCTTAAAATCCTGTCTATTTGTTAGATGCTGTTGACCTGAAAACAGAGAGTGAGGCAGTGTTTACCCAGTTTCCATATGGAAATCTTGAAATTACATTATAATGGTACCCAGCTTTCCATCTGGTGCTGTCTTGAAAGAGGGATGCTATGAGATTAGTCTCATATATTTGGCATGGAGATTCAAGCACCAGTATGGGGAATTTATTCTATTTAGGAAAAACATATTTATGTCTGCTTACTACTAAACATATCTAAATCCAAATCAAGCGAGTAGACATGCCTAAAGATAAACAAATGTTGAAGAAAACTTCTGAACTAGAGGACTAATGGTTAATTGCTGGTTACTATTATTATTATTATTATTACTATTATTATTGTTATTATGCACTGAAGTTACCAGGAGAACAGTCTACTTAATATCTCAGGAGAATGTGACTAACTGTATTGCACTGACTTAACTTACACTCCCAGATTTTAAAAATTTCTGTTTTTATTGTTTTGTATTGAAGCAGTCAAATGTGTCTGTTATAATTTAATTTATTTGGAGGTAATAGTATGGAAGCTTTTATCTCAAGGACTATATTTTTGCACTGGAATATTATTAAAAACTTTGATTTTTCAACAGAGATTTTTAAAATTTGATTTTTAAATAAATAAAAAAAAAGATAAATTTTAAAAGTGTGTTTTCATGTTTATTCACCATCATCTATGTGAAAAATAAAACTCTAATTTTATTCTACGTTTTCACAAAGATCAGTCCTGCCCAGACATATAAAATATATTTTGTTTCCTCCATATTTTTAAAGAAACATGATATAAGAGTCTAAAATTCTCAAGTTTTTCTTGTATCTGTTTGAGAAAACATAATTTTGCTTGTGGGAAGGCACTGGTCATTTGAAATTTGTTGTTACTCTGATCTAAGATAAAAAACACAAATTTCTCTGCATGTGAAAGCTGTGGAGCCCAGAGTGAGCTCAGGCTGTCTGCTGGGCTCTCTGCAGGTGCTGCAAGCTGGAGGCCTGGGGCACCTTGGGCAGGTCTCACAGGGGTCTCAATTCTCAGGTCCTCAGGGCTCTACCAGGCAAACTTTTTGGGGATGGACTGGCTGAACTGACTGGGAATGGGGCAGATTTTTCTCTGCACTCCTGCCAGCATAAGATTGCCGACTACTCCCTGAGCACTGATTGAATCCATAAAATCCAGAAATAGCACCACATCACGCCCAAAGTTTAGCTGCAGTAAGTCCTATGAGTTCAGCTGTAATTGCTGCAGCCATCCCTACTCCTGTGGGCTCAGCTGCCTCCCACTGTTCAAGATACCTTCATTCATATCCACATTTGGCAGGCACAACAAGTGACTGTGGTCCTGGAGACTCCAACTGATTCTGAAGGAAACAGCTGTTCTTGTTTATACTCATCACAGACATGCATATTTAAGGGAGATGCAAGTGAAATTTCTCCTGTAGGATTTCTCCAGTTCCAGGACTAAGCATGAGAATCCTCAGTAAGCATGCAACATAGACGTGTCCTTTCGTGCTCATGCTCTTTCATGAGGTATTAAAGGAGACTAACTCTCCTTTGGGGATACACAGCCAGGTACAGCAAGTTCTACTGAAAAAAAAAACCCGACAAAAAAGACAAAAATCCAAAACCAAAGAAGAAGGAAAATGAAAAAAAAAAAAAAAAAAACTAAAAAAAAGGAAAAAGAAGAAAAGAGAAGAAAAAAGAAGAGAAGAGAAGAGAAGAGAAGAGAAGAGAAGAGAAGAGAAGAGAAGAGAAGAGAAGAGAAGAGAAGAGAAGAGAAGAGAAGAGAAGGAAAAATGAAAAACCTAACAAAAGGGTTAAAGTTTCATTAGTCATTGGCAGGGATAAAGTGTGCTTCCCCACTACTCCTGAGCAAATTAATATCCTATTTCTGAATTTTAAGCCAAGACTGGTTAGAAACTACTTTATTAGACTATAAAGTAAAAAAACTACAGTCCTTCTACACCCTGCTGTATGGTTCCATGGTAACAAAATGAAGGCAATTTCATCCAGAAGAAATAACTTTTCCCAATCCTACCTGCTTTAGCTGTGTGTACCCAACCCTGTGNGAACGAATGAGCAGTGCAGAGATGGAGTAGCAGCTGTCACTGCTGACAAAATGCATTTGTATGTTTTCATTTCAGTTTGAGGATTTGTTTTTTTGTTTGTTTGTTTAATTGATTCGTTGCATTTTTTCTTCTTATATTTTTTCCCTCCAAAGTATCCTTATTTCCTGGAATATTCCAGAAAACTGGAATTTTTTAAAGCATCTTGAAACCTCTCATGTTAAGCCTGACACCAGACATGGCAGAGATTCAGAGGAGCTGCCACAGCTATCTAACCATTTAAAGAAATCTAAACAATGTTTCTCACATTGACCTGGCTTTTCCCTGTCCAGTGTAAGTCTGTGCAATCTCTGCAGGGTGCTTAAGATAAACTGCTGAACATTCCTCACTTTGTTCTGTTACGGTGATAACAGTGTTAGAGAAGAATATAATAAAAATCAGCCTCTACAAAGCTATTTTTTCCATCCCATCCCATCCCCTCCCATCCCATCCCATGCCTTTTTTGCACGGTGTATAATTGTACACTCTACAAATTAGGTGAATCACTTTTAACATGAAAACCTGCCATCTCTTCCCTGACATTCACAGGAGTCCTGGATCTCCTTTTCTATGTCATTCCTCACAATATCCAAGTGAAGAGGGCATTTCCAGCTAAGTTAAATGTAAGGGTGAAATGAATTTTAATGGCTACCACAGATATTTCTATAGAAATACATAGCAGAAGCTTTGAACATTTTTGACTGAAGGTCAGTGCAATTTCTTCCACCTACAGGATCTGAGAGTGCTAATAAATGTGCATGCTTGGGTGTGAAAAGATACAATCTACTACTTAGTAGTTAAAATTAGAAAGAGAAAAAGTCAAAAGGAAAGACAATTGTCTGAAGAATCTCACTTTGTTTTATGCATCACTTCCGTAGCACATTAATTCTGTCCTTGCTCTCTATTCCTGCATACTACTAGCCCTGATTTTTATCTGCTATTTTATCACCTTGTCACTCTGTATTTTGCTGTCCTTCAAGAGTTTTCTGGAGCTGGACCTCCACACTGTGTCCTGCATAACTTAGTACATCAGCAAACTCAGTTATGAATATTGCTAGCTTACTATGTTGCCAAACTTAATTGTGACTATGAATGACAAAGTTAACATGAATAACCTAGTACATCAGCAAGCTTAATTCTCAAATCCCTTTCTCAAACTGCTGATGGCTACATTTTAAATCATGGTATTATTAAGGTTGGAAAAGACCTCTAGGACCATAGAGTCCAGCTGTTAATGCCACACCGTTGTGTTCACCCCTAAACCGTGTCCCCAGGTGTCACATCCACATGCCTTTGGAACACTTACAGGGGTGGTGATCCCAGCACTTCCTTGTGCAGCCTATTCCAATGCATGACCAACAGCACAGGCCCCAAGCAAGCCCTCTCATGACTGAACCCACTTAACTGCAAAAACCATTCACAGATTCCTGCTCCTTTTTTCTTATATTCTAACCATTTGCATTTTTATATAAGGAGTTTCTCATCATGTAGTAGCTCAACTTCTTTGGTAGCTTTACAGTGAGACTCATCAGGGATTCTTTTGAAGCTCAAAGACATGGCTGTATTTTGTCTTCCCTTTGTCTTTATTCCCTGACCCTTCACCAAACTCTCCTATAAACAATGTGTGGTGTATCATGTCACAAATATCACAGTATTTACTATTTCCTTTTGCACCACATTTATCCATGGGCCCACTCTGTCCTGGTACTGTGCAGTAAGGATGTCAGTTTTACCGGTTTGCAGTTTTCAGCAATTCCCTTGAGGCCTTTTGGAAAATTAATATCCAAGAAGTCCACTTTGTGCATGCCTGGTGTAAGGGCAGACTCACAAGTGGGTTGGATCCTGCACACCCCAAAATCTGTAGTTCAGCTGTTTTACCCTTGAATCCTGCAGGACTACCAGGTGAGGGCTGCCTACTCAAAACTGTCCTTGCCATTATCTTCCTCCACTAATCTAGGAATGACCATGGGATTTTTTTTTTTTGTAAGTGGGAGGTAGAAAGAATAAAAAAGTCTTAAAAAGTCTGGAGGTGTAAAAATCCAAACTTGTCAGACAGATGTGGGATTTTCAGCCCAAAAATAGCAAATCATACACAACCTCTCACGTCTTTGTGATCTTGAGTGGGGCAGAGTGATAACAACAACTTCCACAATTCATGGGATGTATGTAGGCTGCTGAAGTGGGAGGGGATGTCACCTGCTCAAGGAGGCACAATGGCCTTGCAACAGCAAAAATGTTACTTCTGGGTGTCTTATCTAGCTGTTGATCCCCATGCAAGATAGCAAAATAAGGCCATTGTCTTCCAGCTTCCTCTTTCTTTCTTTTATTTCCACAGTTCCTTCTAGCAGTGAGCAGAGACCTCCTGGCAAGCAATAAAGAAGGTGTACACAAAAAATCTACCTGCAGAAAAGAGTAGAGGAGCTCCTTGATGCATAGCAAAACCAGCTGCGGTCACATTATCCAGAGGGAAACAAGAATTGAAGAGGGCTCCATTCCCCATCTCACAATGTGAGGGGGAACCTCCTGCACCACTCTGTGCTCACTGCTCTCACAGGCAAATTTGTGAGATTCCCCCCTATATCACTGGTCAAAAATGACCTTCACCTTATAAAACAGAAAGCAAACCAGTCAGGTAAATTTGGTCTCTAAATCAGCCCTGGGTTGTGAGTTTAACAAGTGACACTCAGTATTTCTTCACAGATCGGATCGATGTTATCAAAAAGATGCAATAAAATGTATCTCTGTGCATAAACATTTCTGCAGAAAAGTATTCTTGAAAAATGTGTCATCGTATACAATGAGCCCAAAGACAACGACACCAAAGGAAAGTCATTTCACAATTGATGATTTTATTTCATCCTAAGGCTGTTAATGTCACCAGAGGTAAGGAAATTCCCCACCAGAGTCACCCTTCTGATAGGTCCCTGAAGGACAAACGTGTTGCTAGCTGGCAACTGTCCCTCTAAGGCATGCAAACTGTCCTCACTCCACTTTCATGTCTTTCTGCATTATCATCTGGTGCCCTCCTCTACAGATTTCTGGCTGCATCCTTAAAAACTGAACACATCAATGATTTATGATCTTATAAGGACAAATTTAGACATCACACTTTCACCGCATCTTTAGAAGGACTATTAAACAGAAACACTATGCAAATAATGCTGCTCTAGCAATTAAAACTTATTCTCAGGAATTTATAACATATTTTATTCCCACTTGAGCTACATGATTACACTATTTCAAGGAACCATGATGATAAATTGAGTTTGAAATACTTACCTACATTGAAAATTTGGCTATGAGGATAAACAAATGCTAGAGAACTCCCTCTTACTCAATTTATTGCAACAACATGTACAGTTCTTTACTGCCTCTAGTGAAAAGCCAGTGGCATGCTGCTCACTCGTGGTATATAATTCCTTGTGCAGTTGGTGCTGCTTGGTTTCTGATATAGGTTGATTGATATAAAAATTCATAAAAGTCAATGGAAAGATTCCTTTTGGTTTTAAAGTCATTGGAGTTGGGTAACTGGATTCTTGATACCAATGTAAGGTGCTTTTTTTTAAAAACAAACCCTCATAACTAGAGTGGGATGCCCAAACAAATTACTCTAATGGGTGGAAAAGTATAGAAGATGTTGATAGTTTAAAATAGATCCTGTCTTTTGATGAATTTGTATCAAAGCCAATCAGCAATATTCACATTATTTGCTGAGAATATTCCTATTTTCCCTAAATGGTCTCAAAATTCCTCACATTTGAACCTGGAATATACAGTCTTGAGAATTATGAAGAATGTGAGTGGCTTCACATCATCAGAAACCCACAGCACATGATGGGCTCTATTTAATTTGGATGGTCCAGGCTTACTATCTTCTGATTCCTGAATCATGCTTCTCTTTTGGCCACTCCAGACACTCAGGCAACGCCTTTTACTCAATGATGGAAAGATTTTATTACTCACTGTCAAGCTAAATTGTTTTTGTGTTGATTGCAAATAAATATGCTTAAGTCCTTTCCATTACTTAGGACAGTAGAAAAATGTTTGGAATACAGTGGCTGTGAATTTATGGAAAGGCCATAATTTATTGATAAATGACAAAATTATCAAGTTACATAAAATACCATAAAGTTATTAATTTAAAATGTATACAGTACCCTTCAA
>WBNQ01058084.1:0-21252 GCA_013401375.1 Spizella passerina | reverse complement strand
CTCCTCTCCTCTCCTCTCACACTGGCTGCTCTCTGGGGAGATGCTACCTTGGGAAAAAGCACCTGATAATTTCTGTTCTGAGATTCCATCCTCCTGCTTATGGTTTGCCTGTGCTGAGAGAGGTGGAAATGTTTCCCTACAAGTGTTGTCTGCCAGCCACTAAAAATAGACTCCAATCTTCTCATGTAAACTAAATTCTTTTTATTTTCCTAACCTCACTGAGAACACAGGAATTGGAGAAGAGTAATGATCCTAATTTTTTCCCTGCTCCACACTACATCTGTACCACTTGATGGTCCCACCAGGACCTGTGATGGAGTGCATGAGAAAAATAAGTTATTTTGCTGATATTACTGGATTCTTGGTATTTTGCTGTGGTTTTGAACTCTTTTCTAGTAAAGCTTATAAATCTTTTAGATTAGAACAGAAAGCCATGGAAAAACTGCCTGGCTTGAAGGGTTTTTAATAAATAAAGTGGCGGGGCTTTTCTCTCCTTTATGGACACCGGCTTTGAATAGAGTGATTTTCCATACAGGAGAAAACGGAAAGAAAAAGGGAGGGGAGAACCAAAGGAAAAGAGAGAAAAGGAAGGCAGAGCAGCGGCGTTAGAAGCGCGCTCCGCGCAGCCCTCGGCCCGGTACCCGCAGCCCGTTCCCATCGCCCCTGAGCCGGCCCCGCCCCGCCCATGAGTCCCGGCGGATCCGCGCCCGCTCCGCTCGCTGCTCGTCCCGGGCTGCGGCGGGACCGGCGCTCGGAGCGCTGAGACGGGGCCGGCACCGGGATCCGGGCCCCGAGATCTGGGTCCGGCTCCTGCCGGTGTCTGCTGGGGGTCCCGGGAGCAGCCGCTTCTCCTCGGCGGGCGGGGTGCGGGATTTGGGCTGGGCTGAGCACCGGGATCGCCGCGGGCGGGAGGAGCCGCTCCGGCCGGGTCCGGACTGCGGCCGGTGTGGGACCGGGACCCCGCCGGGGCTCGGTCCTGCTCCAGCCGCTCATCCGACACCTGGCGGGTGAGACTCGATGCTCTCCCTCCTCTCCCTCACTTTCTCTGTGGCTCGGGGAAACTGTTAGCTCTTTATTTCTGGAGCGCTGGAGATCCTGGATTGGAAAGAGCCACGAGGATCATCAAGCCAAACGGTGATAAGTGATTGATCCATGTGGGGATTGAATTCAGAATCTTGGCCTTGTCAGCACCCTGCTCCAAGCACCTGAACCAGTCTCAGGCTCATGAGGAATGTCCTGCCTGGGATGGAGATGGCTGCTGCCAGCAAGGGAATTCCTATGCAAATGTCGCTTCTTTCCTGCTAATGCTGCTTTACACACCAGTCCCTAGACTGGCTCTAGAGCAGAACTGGCTGGTGCCTGACATGACAGCACAAAATTCTTCCAATAACCCTAGTTTCCTGCCCTTTCCAGGATTTACCCAACAGCTGTAAAGGTGCCCATTCCATGTCCCTTTCAAGGGAGACATGAGCAGGACAAGCCCTGAGGGATCCAAAGTTCTTCTGGAGAGTGTCAGGGCTGGTCCCAGCTGCAGAGGGGCGTTTCCTGCAGGTGAGTGTTCACAGCCCAAAATCACTGCAGGTGCTCAGGCTGGGGCTGCTTTCCTGGCCCAGAGCTGCATGGAGGCCTTGGTGACTCCCACTCCCTGCCAGGAACGTTCCCTGGTGTTTGCTCAGTGTGTCCCAGCTGGCTGGAATGCGGGGCAGGAGGAAGCTGGGGCTCCAGGAAGGGAACCAACCCCTCTTGTCCTCGGTACCTGCTGTGAGGGGAGGAGCTGTGCCTCAGGGTCCTGCCCGTGCCACACACACACCCTGGGATGGGCACTGGGATGGATGTGGATAAAGGGCTGCCCACGGCTCCTCAGCCCAGGGCTGCCCTGACAGGCACCCAGAGATGTTTCAGCCTGGACAGACCCCCTGACATCCCAGAATTACCCCGAGGAGCAGCTGGCATTCCCTGGGAATGGGGCACGGGGCGTTTGCAGAGGGGCTCAGACAACAATTCCTGGTGCCGACCTCCTGGAGCTCCTGCACACCCCCACGTACATCCCAGCCCCCCAAACCCCTTCCCTTCCAGCCTGGGGACATCATCCATCAGCAGTGCTAAAGTCAAGGGAATCTTCCCTCACAGAAAGGAAACCCCAAGCAATGCCCTTGGAGATGCCTTAAAATAAAAGGTCAGAGTCAGATGAAGTCTGTTTGGATGAAGTCTGGAGTTTTTCAGGGAGCCAGCTGGAACCACAGAACTGATGGAAAGCTTTCACAGGTGGGTCCCACTGGAGGTGTGCTCTGAGGGCAGAAGCAATCCCAAGGTTGTTGTCAGAGCTTCTGAAAGTAGATGGAACAAAATAAGGTAATTCATCTTCGTTTTCTGGTGAGCAGGGACAGATGGAGGGCTGCAGAGCAATACCTTTCTCTTTAAAGTTGTGTACTCCCAAGTGAATACTGCACTCTGACACATTTAGAAACGTGGGAAAAGAACAAGAAATTGTGCACAGAAAGGATGTTTTTTCTCCCCTCTTTAAAAATTCTCAAAATGACTGGTTTTGCAAACAAACATTTTTCCACTAAAGACTTTCCCACCAACTTCATTAAACAGAGGTACATCACACTTGAGACACCTGTTAAAATAGTACAGAAATACCATTGGCTCCTGCTGGTGGTGAGAAACATGGCACAAACCAAAATATTCTGTTCTTTACTTCCTCCATTAGAAACTCACAGAAATTCCTCTTCTTTATTTTTGGGTTTTTTTTTTTTTTTAAGTTATTTTTAATACCCTCTCCCTTATATTTAAAAATTTCCAGTAACTTCTTTGGGGGCAACTACACTCTCATTATATCAACCAGTACTGCAGGACAACAACGTTACACCATCTTTTTTCATGGCTTGTGTTAAATACAGTACAGAGAGATCAAATTATGGCCAGCCACATGCCTTTGGTAAAATTAAAAGTCTGGTGAGATCACATTTTAAACTCAGAAAGCCACATGTTGAACTCATGTCGTGTTTTGAAGTTCAATTCTACACAAACTTCTTCAAAGCAAAGTTAAACAGCTGTCACCCCACGCAAATAGCAATTTCTGAGCTGCTCCAGAAAAGAGATGAAAGGTTTGAACTTCAGAGAAGCTCTTCACATGCCTTGATCTCCATTAGATTTGTGTTTCAGTCAGGGGGTAGAAAGTCAAGTAAATATTCACAAACCTACAAGTCAAAACAGTGATACCAGTGATAAATATTTTCAGTTTTTAAAAAACTTTCTGTAGCAACACATGTGGCTCATTTAAAGAACTGACGCTCTTCTCCTTTGAGGCGTTTTTTCCGGGGCTGTACAAAGTCATCATCCGAGTCATCGGTAAGTTCTGGGTTATCTTTTTCACTCTGGCTGCTTGGCTGTACAGGGAACTTTCTCTCAGGATAAAGGTTCCTTAGAAGGTCTTCAAAGTAGGCCTCGAGTTTCATGCCAGCATCAGCCACTTCTGAATCGGGCTGTGGGTGAATGAACAACATCAGTGCACTGTGAAATAGTGTAATGTACTTAGAGCACATTAGGTCTTTTAGGTACAAACTACCAAAAAAGAAAATCTCTCATCAGCAGGAATGGCTATGGAGCACAGGGCCCCAAAGAGCACAAAAATACAGAGTGAGGGCAGATCTTCCAGCCAACAACCACCAAAGTGTTTTTTTTCTCTAACAGGTGACCATAGAAGCCACTCACAAAAGCCACATTGCCTGGGTACTCAAAGCTGTGTAAAGATTCTAAAAACTCTTAAATCCTGACTGGGGTGGGAGCAGAGGGACAGAGTTGTGTTGTGAAACACAGATATGCTCTCAGGATGTTAGAAACTTTTCTACTAGCTTACAGATCTCTTAGTAACATAAAATTTTACTTGGTAGATGATGAGTGTAACATGGAAGACTGAGCAGTCCTAAAGTCATCCACAGCCACCACAGCTACCCATTTCCTGAAGCAGGTATCACCAGTGTAGGAGTAAGTCCTAGCGTCAGGGTGACTTGATGAGAACCCCACAGAAGCCATGTGGAAAAGCCTTTATTTCCACTGTCATTCTCTTTTATTTTGTGGCCCACTCAGAACCTGCATCCCTATTTCACCACATACTGCCTGCCTTATGTGCAGTAGGGGATCATAACAATTGCATGCAACTTGAAATCATAAGGGATCCCAGGATGAAAACCCAACTAAATTTAAGATCTGACACAAGCAGGATGAAACCAATTTTTAGATTGTAATGCCCACCATTAACCTGTATGATAAACACTGTCCTTTTCTTTAGCTGCTGTCAGGCCATTCAGCTGTGCTTGCTACCACCCTCCTCCCTTCTGTGGAAAGATCTCCACTGCAGAGTTACCTCAGCCCACAGCAGTGTCAAAGCTGATCTATGTTTTCACTGCAGTCTCATAATCAAAGTAAGTTTACTAGAATAAATTCTTGTGTTGTAAGTTGTACCCCCATCACAGTTATACTGAAAACAACTAAGCCAACAAAACTGATAAATATGTATTTTTCTAACCTCGTTAAATTCAGCACAGTTTTGGAAAATCAGTCTGAAATCAGCCACAAAATCTTCTGGCTTTGTGTAGAATGAATTGGTGCCTTCAAGTCTTCTCTTGATGGTTGACAAGTCCATAGGCTTCTTGATTATTCTGTAGTAATCAGGGACCTAAGTGGGGAAAAAAAGTCCAAAATGCAATCATGTTCATAATTTATTGTTTTATAAACACTTAGATTTTGAGGGAGTAGGCAAGATTTAGTCTCATCTTCAAAGTACACCTCAAAGATACAAGAATTGCAGTTTTAACATCCATGTAGACAGTTTCTGGAATAACCGTGATGTGTGACAATTTGTTGGCTATAGTCTTTCCAATGCCTATTTTAAAATCAAAGAGAAACACATAAAACCTCCACTAAGTAGATACAATAGAGCCAATGAGTTGCTATGGATGTTATTTTCAGGTGTAGTCAAATAAGTTCTCTATTAAGTTTCAGTCTCAAGACCACCATATGAAATAAGTCCTTTGAAATGATGGCAAATTTCAGAGATATCAGTGGTTTTCATACCTAAACTGTGGCTGTAGGATCAAGAGTTTTTGTTTAGAAAGAATAAGAAAGTAAATAAGAATGGAAACCAGTAGTAATATATTTTTATTTTTTCTTACATTCTCCTAATTGGATTCATGTTTTTAATACCTGAATTTAATAACACATGACCATAATATGCATAATCAATTAATCTCTTATGCAATTTCTTATTATTAAACTCTGTGGAATGTTCTTCAGAATTCTTATTCAGATGGAGTAAAGGCTGCCTAGGAACACACTGCTTTTTGATGAACTCTTTCTCCATTGACTTGTCCTTCCCCACTGCCTCGTCATGAAGAACATCTTTTCATCTGATCTACAGTGGTAGAGCTACAGTGGTAGCTCTTTGTAGCTTTGGACTCCTACTGCACCCAGGTACTGTTTACCATTTTAAACTAACAAATTTCCAGTCAATAAGAAACTCAATTTCATATTAGTCCTATGGAGTACCCCAATTCTCAAAATCAGGTAATGTTTAAAACCCCCATATATATCCCAATTTACCATCTCAGTGATGTAACTCAGAGTATGAAGTCAGCAGTGTTAGAAATTACTTTTTAAACTATTTTTGAAGTATTAAGTAAAATCAGTCATTGTGGAATTTTACTTGTAAATCCCCTGGCAACCCAATGCTTCAACTTTTAATTTCCCCTTCAGACAGTTTGAATAAAACCAAGCATGTTGAATGCATTGAATGTCTGTGGAATTTGACTTTTGATAGTGGACTTTAGAATCCCACTAGAAACATGGCAAATATGCTGCTAACATAAAATAGAAGTGAGGTACATACTGTGGGAGGAACTGGATCTTGAAAGGCAGGACTCATTTCATGACAGTAGAGGTATAGCAGCAGTCTTTCACACTTCTGTGCCAAGAAAAATGGATACCCAAGTAATTCAGGAATCCTACACAGCTTATTCTAAAATCACAAACTACAGAAAATACAGAACTCAGTATTCCCCCTTTTCTTTGTGTACACAAATATCATAAACTGGATCTTGAGCCTCGAAAGAGGTTCTAAAAAATACTTGTGTGTGATTTTATGCTCACTGATCCCTTATTAGCATCTTAACAGGGTTTATAACTTACATTTAATGCAAAATACAAATAGAGCACATGTTAATAATGGTGTGACAAAGTCTGTCCTACACATACACACAACTGATGGGCAAGGTGATCTGTCCTAAGATAAGAACACCAGGTGGGAATTGCAGGAGGAACTGTCTGGATGCTTGCATAATTAATGCATTCCAGAGGTAGGGAAGTGATGATGGCTGTGACTGATCTTGGTACACATGGGCCTGCAAAGGGCACAGAATGCTCCTGGAGCCTGGGCCAAATGGCCAAGGGACCTCTGAGGCTGCAGAGCAGCTTCCAGGGGGATCCCACCCCTGCAGGGCACATCCAGCCCGAGGATGGGAACACTCAGGTTTGGACAGGGGAGTAACAGGTGGAGATAAAATCCTGATGTAGCTCCATGGGTGCTTTGCTGCTTTGCCATTGTGCTTTGTGCAAACCTGCATGATTCCAGCTGACCCTGTGTCTGTTACAGCCCTTCAGACCTGCTTATATTACACACTGCATGGCAACATTTAGATACTGTGCTAGCAATAAATCTCATCACAGTCACCCACATAATCACTGCCATTCATCGTGAGCCTGGGAGTCTCCATCATTCTACATGCAGACTAAGACCCCAAATGAAATACTCATTTCAGCATATTTCCACAAGTTGTCAACTGAAAACAGGTAAACACTGACAAAAGTTTCTAACACAGCTCAAAATTGCTTCAGCTTAAAAGTTTTAAATAATAATTTTATCCTTACCCTGCGGTCTATGGGTGCCAAACCCATGCTGCTGTCTTCCAATTTTCTTTTTTCAGAGCTGTGAGCAGGTTTATCACAGTCATATTCAACTTCTGGCTTGGACAAATCCCGACAGAATGTACAGATCCACTCTCCACTAAGGAAGACAGACAGACAAATTGAGCTCAGTGAGGGAGCACTCCTTTGTGGAAGGCTTTCCACATATTTCTGGGTAAATCCCTCAGCTGTGGGGTGGGTTTTCTCTGCATCTCTGTTGTTTCCTTGTTGGTGGTACAAAAGGCTGCTGGCAAAAATGCTTTACTACAGCTTTGTTTCCTTTTAGTGGCACTGGTGCCATTAATGGTGTTCTGGACAGACAGACAGTCTCTACCTTTATCACTACTGAGTTTTTTCACTTGAGCTCACAGGATTTAAGGACAGCACTATGAAGAGCCCTGTACAACTACAGAGAGACTGAAGGAGTCATATGGGCTGAAGAGAAGGCAAAGTCTTAGTGTTATATGGTGAGAACCACATGGCCTCTACAAGCTGGATCTACAGCACATTATTAATCTATAGAGATTACCATAGACAGGATTCTTTGTAAAACTGAAAATTTTTCACTCCTTAAAACGTTGAGATATTCATGATTTTACCAGTTTGCATAAGACAGTACTGGAGATTTAAAGGTCAGCATAAGATTATAAGATAATTAGTTCTGCAAGCTCTATCTACTGATTGTTAAACACAATTTATGAACTTGAAAGTTTTGAAATAAAACTATGAAGAGTCTATTTTTTTACTATAGTTCTCTACAGAAACAAACTGCATGCTTGCAGATAACCACCAGAGGGCTGAATTGTCACACAATAGACAGAATCCAGCAATAACCAGTTGTGAGACCAAATGCATGCATTTACCCAGAGGTATGTTAAACAGAGTCTTCATAAATGGGAAATAGTTTCTGCAGCACCCTTGATTTTATTTCAATAGTAAGGCAGAAGAATTCATCTTACTGTTTTCTATTCAGTGATGCAAAGATTTTCACCATCTGCCAGTTTTAGCATGCAGTGGTGAATGATCGGCATTTTGCTTCAAGAAGAAGTTTTACTTTCTACTGTCTTAACTTCAGAGTGATTTATGACAGTGTCACCTCTGTGCCTGGATTAGCCTCACAGAAATGATGTGGCAGATACACAAAAATTAATACAGGCCATGAGCCAGAGATCTTGAGATACAAGAAAAGAAGAAACAGATAAGAGTAAAGAGGTGTTAAAATATCCAAGACTCAGGAGAAATGTGGTAGGTTGGAGTGAAGGAAAAAAGATGCTGTGGCCTTATTAATATACATGAGAACATGGTTTTAAACTGAAAAGGGTAGATTCAGACTGGATACAAGGAAAAAAGTTTTTTACAGTCAGGACTGTGAAACACAGGCACAGGTTGCCAGAGAGGTGGTGGATGCCCCATCCCTGGAAATATTCAAGGCTAGGTTGGATGGGGCTCTGAGCAACTTTGTCTAGTTGAAGAAGTCCCTGCGTGCTGCAGGGGGGTTAAAATTAGAGGGTCTTTAAAGGTCCTTCCAACCCAAAATATCCCATGACCCTATGAACCTATGAAATTGCTCTATCCACCTGAAACAGGAAAAAAAAGCAACCATAAAAGCAGCAGATGGACACCACTGACACAATAATAACAGAATTATTTTGTGTGTTTGAAGGAACTAATGCTAAGACACTAAAGTTTGTTTGGCAGACTTAGAGTTGGGAGGAAAAAAAGCAAACAACCCCACAAAGATGAGAACAAAAATCTGATACATCAGAAGTCAGGAGGAAACTTCACCTAACTGTGTTCTGGAGCCCAGAAACACAGAGCACCTGGAGAAATATTGCACCTTTACACATCTGAACACCTGCCACCAAAGTGGTTTTTGACTCTCTTGCCCTCAGACATCATTACCACACTTTCCACTGAATGATCCAGAAAAAATGAAGCATTTTAAAGACTTGCCACTGAGTATTTAATTTTAATAGAAACAAAGTCCTGTAATGCATAGTTATCCACCTGCTTCAAGATTACTTCTTGTTTCCTTGCCAGAAAGAATATTTATTAATTTAAGTGCTTACTGTAACCTTACTGGGTTTTCCTTATGGCATAAAGCTGTAATGTAGCATTACAGCTGGAAATTGAAGTTTCAAAAAGTAAGAGAAACATTTTTATTTGCCATTTCAACTGACATTTAAAAGAAAGACATTTCCAGAAGTATGCCTGTTCAGAGTAGCACAGAGATGATCAACCTGCTAATCTAAGTTGCTATCCAAATGTTTTACACCAGTAAACTATGCTGATATTTAATCAGAAAAACCCAATATTTATAAAAGCATTAACCAATGAGCATGTTATGACCAATGTTTTTATCCTTTAATGCAAACAAGCTTATTGCATGACATTTCCAAGCTGGGGCATTGACAAATGCCCTTTATTTCAGTCAAAGACACTAATTCCAGAAGCAAATGCCAGCAATGCTTATAACAATAATCTACTTAAGGCTTGATTTTGAAAGTCAAGAAACTGAGCAATGGTTTTGTAACAGCCAACCAAGAAAGCCTAATGCTTGTTTCAACATTGGCTGTTATAAAATATGTCAGTCACTACACATCCCATGCTTGGAGTCTAGCCATGTTAAGCACTGAAGTAATATATTTAATTCAGATTTTTTCTGTTGACATATCTTCTTTNATAACTATTTTCATTCACCCTTAAAACATTTTATGACAGACTGCTAATTCTGTGTCCCAGTTTTAATAATAGATGCCCTACATGTGAGCTTGCTTAATTGTCAAATAAGTGAAGGTACTTACTTATTTGTAAGATTTTGTAGAAAACAATAGATTTTGTAGAAAAATTACCATTAAGCTGAAGTTTCATGAAAATTCAGATTTTCTCCAACTAATAAAACTCCTGAATTAAAGACTTTAAAGAAGGCACTGCTCTTCCTGTGAGACTGAAACTTCTAACCCTGGGTTTCACAATACAAGTCTAATGTCTTCTAGTGCAATTTTAGATGGAATTTAAATAGTCAATTACCTTGGAAAGCTCATCAGTGTAGGGACATGACAGGAAAGATGGAATACTTTGGGACACTTCTCACAGCAGAGGAGCTTCCCTCCATTTTGACATACAGCACACCAGTCCTCATTGGGATCATCCTCTTTTCTGCCCTCACCAGGATGGGAGGATCCCATCCATCCTGGTTTCCCGGGGAATGTGTTCTCCTGCAGTGCCCCTGGCTGGTCATCTGTGCTGTCTGGGGCATCTGTTCTTAGCAGGGCTTCCTCAGATGTGGAATTGTGACTGGTATCCAGCAGCAAGGAAGTAAGTATGGACTGCAGGAAGAAACAAAGGAAGTCAGATTGCAATTATTTATGTGAATTTACATGACCCTAAAAACGTGCTAACTGACCTGAATAACAGATTTATACACCAGCAGCTATACAGCTTGCTACATGCATGCAGAAATTACTAACATCTATAACACAGGCAAATGAACACCAGAAATTAGCTGTGAAAGGCTATTTACTGCTCCACCAATACAAAACTAATCTCTGATGGCCCAAAAAAACTACTATTCCTGCACTATGACTAGAAACACTTCCTAGCAGCACCTGAAAATTTCATCTCTGTAAGTTATTCCTGGATTTCCCAGGTTTTCAATGAATAAAAGCAGTCTGATCAGACCATTTAATTTAATTGGCAGTAGGCTAGTTTGATTTTGAATTTCACCTCTTCCTTTTACTTAGCTTTTCAGTTTTCCCCTGAAACAGTTCCCAAGAGAACACCAGTAAATTATTTTGGTCCCCATAAATACAAAATACCCTCCCAAGAGAAAGGAGCTCTTTCCAGCTGCAAACATTACATTCCGAGGCCGGGGTTCCTCCTCCATCTCCTCCTTCACCACAACGATGGGGAAATCAAAGGTCTCATTTGAGGGACTTGACTCCTGCTTAATTCTGATGGGCTCCAACATAACAACAGGGACTTTGTGCGTGGAATCAGCTCCTGGTGGCCTGCTGGAAGAGCCAGAACTGCAAATGACAGGAAGAAGCAGGAAAAAAAGGAAATTGGCAGTCAGAACTGGACATTTTATGTACACTGATGCTTTCCAAGACCTCAGGATGCGAATCTACTTTGTTTCTTTGAATCCTGAGTAGTATTCTCTTTATGGAATGCAACATCCAAGCTTATTTCCTTTGATGTATACTGAAAAAGCATTACCAAATGGGAACATTTTAATGCCTCCACCATTAAAATTTGAGAATTACTCAAGGTTTGACCCATTAGTGCAAAATTTGCAAAGTTCAGTTTCTTTCAAATCATGCACAAAAAAGCACCTTCATTGTAAACTACACAACCAAATATAGCAGATAAAATACATATTTATATTATCTTGAGAAACTTTCTTAGAGCCTTGCAGCTCCACCAAAACTTGGACCCTACTTTTGGACCTAGATCTGTCTTTTTTCATGTATTTAGTCCTAACAAGATGAGAATGGAGAATCAAACTTTAAAATACCTGCTCATCTTTTAAAATAAAAGTGAAGAATTTAAATCTAACAAAATTAATTCAAGCAGCAGCGTATCAAATCACATTTTTAAATGCAAGTAAAGACTCTTCAAACAACCATTTAAACTGTTCATTTAAACTGTTCATAAGAGTCCTTCACAGAATTTACCATGTAAATGGAATAGAGCAAAAGGTATTCCAGATTAAAAAGCACCTGCATTTCCAACTCAAGTAGGATGAATGTCATCTGATTTTTCTCTGCATGAAAAATTAATCTCATGTCAGATGCATGCTCTAATTTATTGCAACGCATTAACAGATCTGCACTCTTTAAACAACGCTGTGTAAATATATTTGTTCATTAATATTCCATCAGTTAGGGATAAAAACATTTGTGTAGACTCTTAGTAGATATCTAGTGCTCACTTAACTGTATTGCAGCAGAAAATTCTTAATAACCCTCTTTGTACCATCAGTTCCTTAATTCTGGAATAATTTATAGTTCCACAAGGGCCTTCAATATGCAGCTTTTTCCTTTAGCTGATTTTTCTGAACTTAAAACCTAATTTATAAATGGTATTCTTTCAATAACGCCAGCCTAGCCACCATTTACAGAGTCAATACATCTTTAGATGTTCTATTAATGCATTACAAATGAAATTACTGCTTTTAGAATGCAAAGAGAGCTGTAACAACCATCAGGCCTGACCTGTTAAGAGAGAAGGTGAGACAAATCAACATCTTTATGCATTAAAGAGAGAAGAGACTCAGGCATGTTCTGTGGAGGTGGAAGTTCCGTTTCCTTCTCTCACACTTTCCTTACCTCTCTCTGCTCCCAACACTGGAGGCACTGGGTGAACGGATTGGAGGGTGTACATTTGTCACACTGATTCCTCCTAGGACAGAAGGATCAGATTAGAACAGAACACAGGCCTGAGATGTGACTCAGAGAAGCACACACGTTTGGGGGAAAATTTCTCCTGCAGTGAGAAATATCTCATTTTATACAATTTCATGAAACGATGAGAGGCATGAGCTCACAGAGCGAAAGAAGAGTAAGAAAGGGCCCATACATGCAAGCAGGCTGATGGGTGAGTACCTTTGCCTGGCTGATCTCTCCACCTGATCACTGCAGGCTGTTTTGTCTTACTAAATTCAAGCAGATCTCTCAGGAGAACTGCCAGGAAACTTGGAGCTGTGAGCAGGAAGAAGTCTGGGGGACAGATATGAGAGAGACCAAAGGTCTGGGGCCCAGAGAGCCAACAGCCTTGTGAGGCAGATTGCTGAGCAGCAGCCCTGAGCAGCTGACTGGGCTGTTAGTGCTGCCTGTGAATGCACCACCCGCTGTCGCTGCTGTCCCGCAGGAATGTGGGAGCACCACGCTGCACCAGTGCTGCTTGGGACTTCCCACTCACACAGCCTTCCCACAGCTCAGGTCACAAAATGGGTGCAAGGAACAGCTGCCACCAGCACGGTGGGCCACCAGCATGGTGACAGGAATCCCCTGGATCCTCCAGGTCCACCACATTCAGCCACCCATCACAGTAACTTCTCTGGTCATCCTGTGTCAGTGCTGCAGTACCCACCCAAGGCACCATTTCTAGTCTGCTGTCACACCCTCTCTCACCCTCTCAAATACTTGTCTCTTATCACAGCTGCTAGGTTTTAATCTGGTGTACACCTCAGAGTGTCACTTTCCTATGGATTTCTATTCAATTTGCTAAAATCTACCCTTTTTTTTGTACCTCCCTGTTTTTAAGATCTGGATGCTTTTGATCACAGTGCTAAAATATTATCTCGACTCTACCTCCTACCAGGGTTTCTACAACTTTGTGTTCATTCTCCTATTTCTCATGTTTAATATAAAACAGAATTAATTCTGATGTCAGTGTTAACATTGCCACATTTGATTTTTCAATTGCACCACTTAAATAGAAAATTGCACCACATTCAATTACCTGAGAGGCCTGGTGATGGTACTGAGGAATTTGGTGACTGCACAGTCCTGTTTGAAGGGGGTTTTGGCTGATTCTGCTCTACAGTGCCATCCTTCCTTACAGTATTATCCAGTGTGATGTTTCCTGAACAATCAATCTAAAAGGTGGGGAAGCAAAGGGAAGCAGTTAGTGTTGGGAAGGGAAAAAAACCCCTCCAAAACAACAAAAACAAAACAAAACCAAAAAGCCTCTGCCATGCTGCTATTTTGAAAGCAAAGACCAAAATGCATTTCACCAAAGTTTACCCATCCAAAAGTGAGATGGTTACTTTAAAACATGTAATCTTGCTTTCTCTAAAAAGAAAATTAAATAGCCAAATCCAGACAGTGCTTCATTTTAAGAGCAGATTATTCTCTAAGTGCCAATTTTTCTCCACAGGCTACACAGAAGGCTTAAAGCAAACATGGAGCTTTCACACACTGAAGTTTATCTCCACACCTTCCTTGGACTTGCTCACATTAATACTCTCAAAAAGATAATATGCTATACACAAACTACCCCTTAATCCATGGATGTTGAATAGAACTGGAAGAAAATCAAAGGACACTCAATCCCATCTGTCCCACATACCCTCTGGACAGGAGCCATGCATATTGACTCAAAATGGAAACAGCAAGCCAAAACTTGTTCTTTCCACCATGGCTCAGGCCAGACCACTGAACTTTATTCCAGGGGCTCCCAACGCAGCATTCTAACTTTCCATAAAAACTACACGTTCTGGTTTGATGAGGGGGAATGACTTTTTGAAATGTTTGGTTTCTCCCAATAGGTAAGATAACATTTGATAAGATGTATCCAAAGTGGATGCAGCAGCCTTGGAAAGGTCAGCACATTTACAGTGATTTGGGCCAGGTATCCTGAAAGCATGAACTCCTTCACACACAAGCAGAAGAGTTCATAATACTGTCACAGAAACAAATATGCTAAAATGTCTCACAGACTCAGTGGTTTAATGACCATGTTGTGTAGTTCCCCCTTGAGGTCTGACAAATACTGTGACTCTGTAGCCCACGTACTCCACTTTAATAAAGAGAACACACAGTATGTAGGTAAAAACAAAGCATAGGTGGGGGAATAAAGGAAGTAACAGCAAGCTGTGACTAGAAAACCATGACACTTCAGACATCTACAAAGCTTAGACCACAAAAAACAGGTTAGGTACTTATGTGGAAAAATAAAATCACCTAAGACTCAATAACTCCAACATGGACCTCTGGCAAACATGTACCATTCAGAAGATAAAAGATTCTAAGCTTCTCTTTTATACATACTATCAAAGAGAAGCTTAGAAGGTTAAGAAATTATGACCTTACTATGCTCTTTCTGTCACCAGCTCAGAGGCACATTAGAGAATATAAGAAGAAAACAAGTGCCAAAAGGAAAAGACATAAGGAATATATCCAGTATGCTGACCAATAATACTACCTAAGATAGCTCCTTTAATAAGTTAAAAATAGATTTTAAAAATGTTAAAAATATACCAGAAATGCCATCAGCAAACCAATGCTATCTATAGACACTGGTAAATGAAAGCTAATTTTGTAAGATTTTGTAAGGATCATTATGAGGGCTGCAGAAAAATATGCAGCATACAAATAAACATGTCCAATTACAATTACAACATGTAATTCTGCTTTTCTTTCTTAGTTGTCCTAACAGCTGTCTTCCAGAAAGGTTCTGAGTATTTCTAGCAACATGCAGGCAACTCTGCATTGTTTATTTCCCAGAACTGTTTCATTTTGACAAACAGAATTTCAGTCTAAAAGGTTTCTATTTCTCACAAACGTTAAGACTGCAAAATCGAATCTGTACAACATTGCCTCTGTGTCACACTCACATCAGGGAGGGATGGCAGATTATAGGAGCTGCCCACTGGGGAACTCAAATCTATCACAGGAGGGCCATAACTCTTCCCCTCACACCCAGCAGCGCTGGTCACTGTGGGGCTGGATGGAGTCGATGTGGAGCTGCTTGCAGTAGAAGGGGTGGATGGAGCTTGTCCACTACTGATCTGCCACTAAAGAGAAGACACAAAAATCCACAATTCAGCATTTTTTTTTCTTTGCAACAGGTCACATCTAACTGAATATACTGATAAAACCAGCAGCTTAGTTCAGGAAGCTGACTTCAAACATAAAATCCTGATTTACTCTGAAGTTATCTCATTTCATAAACCAATCTCACAAGAGATGACAAGTAGTTGAAAACTATGAATAGAAGAAATGAATGCAAATTCTTAAATTCAACGCTATGCCTCAGTGTTAAGTATCTATTAATATTTCATGCTGCATTGACAGTGTTGTGGAAGAAAAGTAACAGTTTTTGTTAAATAAAAGCATTACAGGTAATAGGCTGAAGGCACAACTGCTCCAGTGCTTTACCAAATAAACCTGCATGCCTTGAAGTCTTTGATGTTCCTCAAACAACATCAAGTCATTAAGTATTTGAAATGCTGACTGGATCTCCATCCATACATACATTTAACACCATGATAATAAGTGCAAAGTCAAGTCAGACCAAATTTCTTTCTCATCTAGATGTATGCAGTTTTCAATGACTTTAATGGAACTTCCTGGCAACTGCAGGCAAAATCTGACTCGGCTCAATTTCCTTTTAGTCAGTCATTTTATTTACTGGCCTCTAGTTTCAGAAAGACATTACTGAATTATGAGGTATCTTGAAAGAAAGGCTTGTAGACAGGCCAGCCTTCTTTTCAGAGGCATAGAATAGAAGTGACTTACTTTTTATTCTCACAAGTTCTCTTAGATATTGTTCAGCTTTCTTCCATTTAGTTGAATTAGTTCTCATAATCATAAACACTGCAAACATAACTGGCATTACCCCACTTTTCAGGTCACAAATTTGTTTGATTCTTTCCTGCTTACCTACACCCAGTAATAATATGCTTTTTAATGAAGATGAGGCTTCCTAAACACCTATGTGTTTGCTTCTGCCCCAGTTCAGCTGCTGATCAGCTGGGCATTGATCAGTCTCACTCAGCAGAGGTCCCACAATCGTGGATTCTCTTTTCTTCCCTCAGCTGCATGGGTTTACATTTGCCATACCCTGGGGAACCATGGCAGCTCTAGCTTTTCAGTCAAGGTTTTACCTGGCTCCTGGTGAAGCCACAATTACCAAGATAAACTGGGATTTTCCTGATTTGTCTACTCACTGACTGCAGTGTGCAGACCACGGCCATTCTAAGTTTTGCATAAATGGTCAGAAACCACAGCAATATCAAGTAAGAGAAAGAAACACCTGCCCAGCACACACAGTGGCTCACCTCCCTAATGCTTCAGCTGCTTAGGACTGTCAAAATGAAAACAACTTGACAGTTACATCATGAAGAAAACTATGGGTATCTTGTCATAGAAAAATAATGCAATCTCTGTTTTAATTGAAAAGCACTCTAGAAGTGTAGTATAAAAGATGATATAAGGACATTTGATGTTCAATTTCTAAATGGAGAGTGAAAAGGGAAAGACACTCTACCTGTTTTATAGCTTGCTGTGCCAAGAATGCCATTTGCAACGGGTTGGGCTTCACTGCTGGCCTTGGTAGGTTCTGATTTTGGGGAAATCTCATCTGTTGTGCAGGAAGAGCTGAACCATTGGGCTTGGGACTATGATTCTGAAAATGAATTAAGCGTGGAGGTGCCTGCATAAAAACAATAAAAACAGTGCTGCAAGTTAGCTGAGATCTGTTCTATATTCCACACATTTTTTACTAAACGGTCCTTTTAAATTTCTGAAATTCCTCATAAATTATATGCAAATAAATAGTACCACACCATTTATCTGAATGATCAAAAGCATTGAATTTCAATGTTAAAACCTAGTAGACAGTTTTGAATTCTTTTATTATACAAAGAGACCTAACAAGTGCCAGTGAGAGTGTTTCCAACTTTGAAAGATACATGAGAGAATTATTGGGTGTTATGCAAAATAAATGTAACAAAAAAATTAATGTCATTAAATTTTTGATCACTTGACAAAAATACAGCAACTTTGCTAAGCACTGTATATGGCTGGATACAACAAGATTTTATTTCTTTAAAGAATAAATACAGGCTGGGTGCTACCACATATTTTGCAAGGCAAGTTTAAAATACCCACTCATTTCTCAGTAAAGAAAATGTCCTCTAAACCATCTACACAGCTACGTGCTGGAGATGAGGACAGCTGAACTTATGTATGTCTGTTTAAGTGCTTCCTTTTTTGTTATCTTTATTTTCTCCTTCAGTGTCATGGAAGAAAGAAACTCTGAAAACAGTGCTGGCTTACCTGATGAGAGGCAGGAGGCTGTTGCATGGCTCCTGGCACTCTGGGGTTTGGCAGAACTGCAGGTCCTGCTCTGCGCTGGGCTTGCTGCCTCTGAGCCATGACCTGCTGCTGCATGTGCTGCAGGCGCAGCTGCGCCAGGCTGATCTGCGTTGGGAACTTGGAGAGCTGGTTGGGAGGTAAGCTGCCTGGGGGCTGCAAGTTTGCTTCCATCACAGGGCTCTTGGGCATATGTGGTGGAGTTTCCTTATCTTCAATTACTAAAGAACCTATTTTAACCAAAAGAAATAAAATCAATACAGAGGCACGGCAGTTAGTAGAAATGGCAGCACACTGTCAGCGACATGCAGCCTGACTGGAACTCAAAAATCATTTCTGAAGTAATTTGTTTCTTTACTCAGACTTTATTTTATTTTTCTTCACTGGTTTTTATATCTAGCTTATCTTCAAAATTGAACATGTCTGATCATAAACAAAATGGCCTGAATGCTGTGATTTCTCAACATGATTTGGTTTTATCTGTCACTTAAAGTCTTACAAGAATCCCAGTGCTGGTCTATACAGGCGCCATTTCTATTTAGCACTTTTCAGAATATAAGGGACCGTATTTCAGAAGTTCATTAAATAAATATACACAAGAAAAAGTGTCCACCAAACACAGGAAAAAGTCAGCTCATGACAAACATCTCAGCTGAGCAGCAGTTCAGAGTTATCACCACACAAACTGACAGCTGGTTTCTGGAAACATGTTTCACTTTTAATTCCTGTCTCTAAGAAAATTATTTATAAAGAAGGAACTTGGAGAATTTCCTTGTTACCATCCAGTGTTCTCATGTCTGGGAAAAGGAGCTTGTTTGCCTTGAAGAACTGCCATAACACTTTCTGCCTCTGACATTGTAGAGAATCACACATTTGCACCCCTGTACACTGAGAGAGCACTTTCTGATGAAAGGCAGAAAATGCCCCATAGACATCTCACAAAGCCTTCTGCACATGACAGAAAAACAAAAATGCCCACCAAGATAACAGTGGAGAGAGAAAGGAAGCACAGCAACAGTAAAAATCCTGAAAGGCCTCTAAAACCTTTAAGTCCTCCTGCTAAGCTGTGGAGTTCTCAGCGTGCTTATCGTTGTGGCTGAAAGCTGTCCCATGGGAAAGGACCTGGGAGTGCTGGTTGACAGCAGGAACCCTTTCTTTGGATGTGAAATAAGGTGAAAAACTGTGTTCCTTGTTTTAGAAGCCAGAAGTTAGAAGTATTGACCAGAAAACTGAAAGCTGCTATTTTCACCATCACATATACCATTCAAACAAGAGAAGTTTGTTAATACTTTATCATAGTATTCATAAATATTACTTTTCCCCATGCAATGCACTTTAAATGTTTCTCACAGTTAGGGAAATACATTTAACAGAGAAAATGAAGAAATGAATAGCGCAGAGGCTGTTGTCACAAAAAGAAAGCTGCTTTCAAAATAGGATCAAGACACTGAAAGGCTAATAAAAATGTATCATACCTAGATTGAAAATATTCTGAGCCCAGAAGCTGGGATCACAGTGGAACTGGATGGTATTGTTAGTCACTGGGGAGGGATCACACCTTGCTCGGAGGAGATACCGCAGTCGATATGTAATCTAGAACAAGAACAAAAACAAGGGTTTGGGTTTTTTCCCTCTGGGGCCAGAGCCATGTATCTGAACAGCACAAAAAACCCAAAAATACACCCCCTCACACCCACCCACACACCAAACAAAGCAACCAATCAAAAAAACCCACTAACAAAAACTCCCCTGAACAAGCCCCTAGAGAATGGAGGTTAAAGATAGAGAAACTTGTCCAAGCTAGAAATAAAGAGGTATTTTTAACATCTTTCCTATATTCCTAAAGTAGTTTTAAAAAGAATTAACTACAGCTGAAACAAAAATAACAATTCTTCCCTGTTGAATACATATCCTTCTAAAAACTTGGCCATTATATTCAATGACTTTAACTACTCAGATTTACATAACCATTGATGTTTTTTCCCCCGTGAATCTATTTTAGCCCATTCATTTTTCTTTCAAAGTATGCTGTTCGTTTGGCAACAAGTATGATCACAGGGAATTTTCTTTTGTACTAAATTTAAGTTTTCTTCAGACAGCCAAAGAACAGATTTTTATAAACTGTCTTTGAAAACTCAGATTCACAGATATTTTCAGATTTTTCCAATGCCTTGGTTCCAAAGAACTGGACTATGATTACACAAGAGAATATTCTACCAAATGCTCACAATTTATCTAGTGCCTAGAAAGAAAATGTTGTCTTGCAGTTGTTTCACTAGAAATGTCAGGATCTGATATACCAAAATCTAACAGGCACTAATTTTAGAATCACACACAGCAGATCCTGGAAAAAAAAAAAACTTGAGGAGTTCAACTCTTGTCTTTCTTGAGTGATAGATTATTTCCTGGAAAAAATATATACTTGGCAAAATCATCTTAACTGTTTAAAATGACACAAGATTTTTTTTTCTTTTAATTTTAGGTAGGTCAGTTTAAGACCATACTCAAGAAACATTTAAGCTGACTCAAGATTTTTAAATGACCGTGAAAAAATTTTAAGTACATTTTTATTATTTTGGTTAGAGATTTCCTTAGGATTTTTGTGTACACTACCAGAATGAAGTAGATGACACTACAGAAATTGCAGGCTTTTGTTCTGTTACCAGTACTGGTCACACACAATTCCTGCCATAGTTTGCTCCACTATTTTCCTACTATTGTGCACACACTTGTGTTGTAGATAAACTCCTCCTGGTTACCTTGTGTTAGTAGTGAATAGTGCAGCCTGAGAGTGCAGCCCCCAAGCTCTAATGCTGCCTTTAAGTTTGATGGGCATTCCTTCCTCCTCCTGGATATGCTGGAGCACAAGTCTAACATGCAAAACTCCTTGGAAATAGATTTTTCCAAATGCCCACAGATGGGTTATCTACTCAACTCCCAGGCAGCACCAACTTTCTAAAGCTCAATCTGTTCTTTTGAAAAAATACTTTTCATTTGCTGAAGCTTTCTGGGCTAGATGGTCCTTTCTTTCAGCTGCCTAATGTTTATATGATTAAGATGCCTGAAACACAACTTGTTTTCTTACTCATGTAGCAGAGTCTTGATGGCAACACTAAGCAATTATAAACAATATGACTCAGTTTGATGTCCTTTTTCTCTATTCAATTAAAAAAAATGACTGGCTGAGGCAGCATAAGGCAGATCAAATGAATTTAACTACTTGAAGTTGATAAAAACAAGTAATATTCTGCTTTAGCCTGCAGTATCAATAATGGGTATTTAAAAAAAAAGAAGAAGAAACACTATAAAAAAAACCAACAGCAAATTCAAACTCAAAAAAAAACAATCCCCACCAAATACCCTGGTAGGTTCTCAACTAACCAATGAGAAAATAAAGAAAAAAACTTTGTGAACCTGTTTATAGGAACTGGGAAAAAAAAGGCATCTAGCACCTTTCCTCAGCATT
>WBNQ01058047.1:3613-14577 GCA_013401375.1 Spizella passerina | reverse complement strand
GGATGGGATATTGGGAATTGGAATTTTGGACAAGTGTGAAAGAAGTGGTGTGAACAGCAAAGATGTTAAACATAGTTTTCAGAGTAGGCTTCCCATTGCCTTTGAGGACAGGGACTGTCATGGAGAAGGAAGCAATGTATCTCCAGAACAGCTGGTGGTGGACTGAGCTCACAGAGGAGGACAGACATTTCTGGGTGCCTGGAGGAATACCAGCCTTAGAACTGTGAGTGCAACTGTGCCGGTGCTTTCTGCTGTTACTTTACCACCTAAGGTAACAGCAGAAAGCAGTGACACAGTTTCTCCTGTGGCCAGAGAGCAGCTGCAGAAATGCAGACTTCCGAGAGGTTGTCATGTACTGTTCCCTCTTTAGGGACAGAATGCTGGAACTGGAGGAAAGAATTTAGGACATCTAGGCTACCTTTCACTTGTTCTTTTGGCTTCCTGTACCAGAAGAACCCTTAGGATAAAAACATTTGATAAGGCACTGCAGGATAATTGTAGCTGAATAAAATATAGCTTTTACTTCTCGTCTATTTAAAATACATTTATGTTTGTAAAAGGACGTAGAATTGCAAACAATATATGGCAAAGGGTAGTTCTAAAAATGAAGTTGATTTACCTTGGTTGAAGCTTCATTTGTGGATGCTTTTTCTTGTTGCTTTTTGTTGAAAATTGAGTTGAAGACTAGCAATAGTCAAAATGCATGAACAGGTTGCCAAATACAGATGTGCATTATGTGGTTTCCTAGAACAGTATTCAAATAGTACATTGCGTTATACCATTGTTTTTGCAGAGTTGCATTTCTTTGTGGTTTGTGATTTTTACTAATTAAAACTAGATAGTTNCTTCTGTTAGAGAAGATGAAGATTTGTTCTTTTGCTGAAGAAATGTCTTCATTTGCTGTTGATTGAGGTCCTAAGCTTAAGCTGCTAGGTTAAGCTTGACCCAGTGGCACTTTCAAGTTAGGATTCCTTGCCTTTCTGGGACTACACAAAGATTACTGACTGATAAGAAATCAAAGAACTGAATTTCAGAGTACTGAGATTTTCCTGATCCTAATGTTTTACGTGTTTAAAATCTGAGGAATCTTTCATATGGTGCTAATGCATTTCATATTAACACTTCTGAAAGTTTTTCTTAGAAGACATGTTTCTTACATCCTTTTATGTTCAGCCTTTAAGGAAGGTTTTTCCAAACTTTCCTTTATATCTAATATCTCCCTGTAGCAGTCAAAGCCTCAAGGAAAAAATGTGTATGATCAAGAAGTTCCTGTGGGTCAGTGTAGAATAATGATAGTGAGATGGACAAACAATGCAGCAACAGGAATTAGGTGTCTTAAGATACTTTGCTGTCCTTTTGTGACATTGCAGCTAAACTGCTGAAGGTAGATATGAAATGTATTATATAAGAAGCTTTGATCACCATGCGTGGTGTATTTAGTTTTCAAGTTACCAGATCTTGTATGAAGCTAAAACTACCCACTGGCTTTATTTGTAATCCTTGTATAGCACTGTAGTTCTTATTTCTGTGCCTCTTCCCTGCAAATTGGTTATAGTAACTGTTAAATAAAGGAATGAAAAACTTCAATTTCTCCTTTTGGATAACTGATTCTATTTTGTTATTCTGAATAGTAGCAGCATTCACTTAATGGCTATTTAAGTAACACCTTCACAGCTAGAATACTATTGAGTCTCATGTATAAACACAAACTGAAAAAATAAATTATTTGGAGAGAGTAGTAGTTAATCCAAGAAATAAAATACAAAGTGCACTTTAGCAAAGATTGGTTCTTTTTTCTTCTCTATAAGATTCTTTTTTTTGTGAAGATAAAAGCCTACAAAGATAAAACATTTTTCTGTTTAGAATCCCTTTCTCAAAAACCTTCCCTGTGTCATCCAGCCCTCACAAAGCTAGCCTGAGATACAGCAAGGGACTTATAGCTATATAGGGTCTCTTTACATCTTACATAAGTGATTCACATTCCCATTTCTCTATAACAATTTTAGAATGCTATCCTAGTCTTCTCATGCAAAAGTGAAGGTGGCAGCAGTTTTGTACAGCTTGTGTACAGCAGTTGGGCTTCCATAGCCTTTTAAGTTTCCTTTGTCTCTGGAAAAGAGGCTTTTTTTGGTAGCTGAAGGCTTCTCTTCCAGAAGAGGCACTCATAGACAGTGAATGTTTCTTAGGCTTAGTTTTACCTTAGCTGTGCTTTGGTGGCAGCCTTGAGCCAGCCTAAGTGTGCATTTGCTTTTGAATTTATGTCCCCACCCAGTCCTGATGCTCTTGTCCTCTGAACCATACAAGAGCAGTTCTACATTTAAACTAATTTGACACAAGCATAAAATCGAATTGTTTTTGCCCAGAACAATTTTCCAAATTAATTCCTTTTGTGGGCTCTGTTTTTGCCAGAAGTGGTGAGAGGCCACAGTTCTGGGTAGGGGAAGGTGTTGGCAGATAGCATTTATGAAGTGGCCATGCTGCCATGGTACCTCAGGAGTTGAGTCCTGTTCTTTGCTTGCAATCACTACAGGAAGGACTTCAGTTCCAAATTGTGTTGCTAAGCAATAATTCACTAGAATTGGACAATAAATATCCTTGAGAGAATAGGACTATCTTTCACTCCTTTCACTGTGCTGCTTTGTTGAGCTGGGCTTTCTTTGCTGTAGTAGCTCACAGGTTTCAGAAATTTTGTTGCCATTTCACACTCTAATTTTTGCCACTGTCCTCGATCAAGGAAATTCCATTTGTTTCTTGGAAGGCAATTTATATAATTACTTAGAAATTATGATTGAACATGTAGTAAGAACTGTCCTATACCACTTCATGTACCTTCCTGCACTGGCTGTTGCTCTTATATCCAGTTTGCTTGGAAGTTCTGTCTGTTCCCCTGGAAGAAGGTGCCTGCTGGCATAGCCTCTCATCCTGCCCTGCAGGTCTGGCTCTTAAAGAGATTTCAGAATTAGGTTTTAG
Source organism: Spizella passerina (assembly GCA_013401375.1). NCBI lineage: Eukaryota > Metazoa > Chordata > Aves > Passeriformes > Passerellidae > Spizella > Spizella passerina. Next base: position 11,607 of record WBNQ01058047.1, on the reverse strand, counting down.
GACAGGTGTGTGGTCGTTTTAAAAAAATCTGTATACTGCTTCATCCAAATGTAGTTTGGCAACCAAGAAGCTGTATTTCATGAAGTCAAAAATATTGCAGAGGACTTTTTTTTCACCTCCTTCGACCAAAAAAAAAAAAAGATCTGGAGAATTATGCTGCAGCAGATAGAGCTTTGGAGCTATGCTGATTAGCTGTGCTGCTTTAAAGTTTAGAAAACTTGATGATTGGTCACCATGTAGGGGAGGAAAACCTGATAATTGCAGCAGTTGGAACTTCATCTTTCCTTCATTAAAACTAATGAGAATATGAATAATTCCACAGTTTGGAGGTCTGAAAAGCAGTACAAGACCTGGAAATAGAGACTGTGGGTGGACTGAAAAGCCTGTTCTTGTGCTGTGATACTTAATTGATCAACAGCTGTTTCAAAAATCCAAACTTGGACGTTCCTGTCAGCAGGCACTGGGAAAGTTGTGTCAAAAGGTTCAGAATGCTCTGGATCGTTATAAACGTCGGCCACCAGGTGTTTGTGGTCTACCTGATTTTCTGCTTTAATTAACCATATTTTGGTAGTAGAACTGAGATTGGAAGTTAATGTGCACCAGTATTGTAGAAGACCTACCTGGCTGGTAACCTTAGAGTAGAAAAGGAAAGTTGAGGATGATTATGTCCAGCTTCCTGGTAGGCAAAGCATGGCAGACCATTTAGACCTACATGTACACCTGTACCCCTGTACTAATACAGATAAAAACATGGTGTAACTGGTGGAAATTCAGGTGAGAAGTGATTTCTTGGGGCTTATGTATTTATTCAAAAGTGAAATTTTGAAATTGTCCCAAATGCTTAGAGTACAGGAATAAATACTTCCAGCGATTCCTTTTGCTGTTGGCTGTCTGCTTAGTAACACTAGCCACTCTGTGGAGGATAGCTGAAAATATAAACATAGTTTAAGTATCTTCAAGTAATATAGGATAGAATTGAGGAAGAATAACAAACAGCCTTTGAAGTATTTTTATCTTGAGTTAACATTTGATTGCATTATAAACAGTGGGTGTTATTGGGACTTCCAGTACTTGGCTTTTTCCCCAGTATATTCCTTACTCTTAGGAAAAAAAACCTAAACCCAGATTTCTACTGTGAACACATTATAAACACTATCTTAATTGCCTGTTTAATTTTTCTGCAGTAGAGTTTCAAGTAGTAGAAAATAGTTTCATCCAGTTAATGGAAGACACGTTATTGACTGAATCTGATGCAGAGAAAATTGAACTATCTGTTAAAACTGAGGAACTGCTTATTTCTGGTACATTGTTCTGTAAGCGCAGACATTTGTACAGATAATTCCTAGAGTGCATCTATCCCAAGAAAAACCAAAGCATCTTTTAGCCCTCTGTGGTCTTTATGTACTGTTGCTTGCTGCCTCTAATTGTTGGAACTGGATGTTACCCTTCCCATTTGACCTAACAATGTACTGTATTTTCTCTGGGAAATGAGGAACAAGATGCAATACTTGGCCTTGTGTGGAGAGGGTATTGAATAGAGTATCCTTACTATTTAGGGATGAGAGCAGATCCTTTCTTTGTCTCTTAGTTCTTGTGTTAGGCAGAGGCACCTAAGGTTTTTGTCATCAGGGAAAAGGCAGGATTGCAAGAGTGATAGACATAAGTGCCAACAGAATCAGATCTAGGAAAGCCACAGTATAATGAAACAAGATGCTATTAGCTGCCAACTTATTTCAAGAATTTACCAAAAACATGTTTGAAGTAACAGATGAAAAAATCATATATATTGAAGGTGAAGGAGAGAGTAAACCATCTCCTGAGCATCTTAAATAAGCAAGCAAAAAGCCACCAAAACCCCCCCAAACAAACAAAAAACCCCCATCAAAGCAAACAGACCAAGAAAAAAAAGACAGTCTTTTTGGTTGTTTGTCTCTATCTAGAAACCAGTGTATGGACCGAGAGCATGCAGTTCCTCAATGTCCTGTCTCCCCCGGTTCCTTTCTCCAAAAAGTGAGAGAAAAAGCCAAGCCAACAGCAAAGAGCCTCGAGGAAACACTCCAAACCACTACTGCATTATGGAAATAGTGGCAGCAGCGCTTGTTTAGCTGAACTAGGGAACAGTGGTTTGCAGATTGAGTGTTTTCCATCTCTGCATTATAATCTTGCAATCAACCCCAAGAGCTTGTTTTGCAGTTCCTGCCTACCCATCTAGCTCCAGTATTCTGTTCAGGATGCAATTACTAGGCAATTCCTGATTTATGGTTTGGAAAGGGATGTGTTAATGTGGGCAAAGGACTGGCTACAGTCACTTGTTTAAGTGGGTTCTTTTAATTACCTGTTTGAATGTTGCCCAGCGTGAGCTTTTTCAGTGTTGATTCCTTTTTGATAAGCAAACATTTTCCAAATGGTCTGAGGAAACGTGTTCATGTCATCAGCTCTGAACTTTTGGAGAAGCTAAATGGGCTAAACTCAGATCACTCACTTCACCCTAACCTGCAGCCATTTTCCATTTCTTTGTTCATTCTGTCTGATTGCATTTACATACAGGCTTACACCTACACATTTTAGTGTGACATTCAGATCTGCATGTGTTATACTTGTATTTATCTTACTAATTGTATAGATGCTATTCATTGTATCAGATACCTGCTTTCAGCTCTTCTACACAGCTAAAGGCTAAAGGATTAGATGGTCTTTATGGTATAAACTAGTAGCTGTAGAAGTTGTAATCTCATTGACTGGTCTGTTACCTTTGCTAAATCCCTTTAAATCATGTTTTTCAGAGAACTGCCAAATGTGCAAATCACATTCCTTATTCATGTTAACTTTTTCCCATTAATTCTCCTGTTTCCAGCTGCTGTCTTGCCAGGAAAAATAGATACAGGACAGTTGGTTGGATGAGCATATTGCAGACAAGACCATTTCTTTAATGAAGTCTAACACAAAGTCTGAGAGGCTCTGTCAGAGTGGCAAACAACTGCTTATCCAAGCTGAGATTGCTTTATTTTGGCAATCTCCTCTAAAACTTGGCAAAGTACTGGAGCACATAAGGAACTTCTTAAAAATGTGTGTGTGTATATATATATATTTATTATTTTCTCTTCACAAACAACAGATTTAATGAACCTTGTCACCTGTGCTTTATGGAAGACTGTAGGTGTAGAGTGGAATGAATTGCAAGTGCCAGAGAGTTTTTGAGAATATTCAAAATAATAACTTTGAGAGCATTTGTAATAATAAGATTTACTGTGAGTGGAAAAAATCAGCCACAAATACAGCGTGCAGGGCTGTAGGTCTTCCATACCATGGAACTGTGCTTGGGTTAGGATGAGTCCTGCCCCAGCCCAGCTTGCCCCTGGGACATTGTCTCTTTTTGCATTGCCACCTTGCCTGCAGAGGAATTCTGTCCTGCCCTGGCTGCCTCCCTGGCTGGGCTGTGGGCAGCACAGGGTGCTGTGGTACTGTGGGTGGGTGTCCAGCTGGCTGGGCAGCGCCTGGTGGGACCTGGGCTTGGCCATGGTGCGCTGCTGAGTGATGAGCACGCTAAATCGTGTGGCAGGGTTCTGTCATCTTATAGATCTAAGGGCAGAGTGCAGATTCTGCTGGGGGGTGTTGCTCTATCATTTTAAGTCTTTGGCCTGCATCAGCTCTGCTGCTGATTATGTGGTCAATCCCCTTGTGAAAAGTGTGTGGTGAGTCTGGCACAGCTTGTGCTATTTCTTTGTGTGTTTATGGATGTCTTGTGCCACTGTTCCTTTTTTCTCAAGCAGATTGCTGCTCCCATGTTCTCTTCCCATCCTTTTGTAACCTGGTGTGTGGCATTTGAATGCTGGTGGAATCATAACTCTTGCTCCTTTCATTCATTAGCTAGCAGTGTTAGTGATTATGTAGTACTTCTGGCAGAGGCATGGTGCCTCATATTTTAAAATGGTTTTGTACATGTAGTATATTCAAAAAGACAATTTTGTGAAAGAAGCCTTGAAAAGCCAGTAAAGCAGTAGAATATTAATCATCATTTTGAATGCACTGACATTTTAAGCAATTAAACATTTTCAGGAGAAGGAAGAGGAAACTGTCAGATTGGAATCATGTAGCACTTAAAATTTCTAGTAGCTAGTGTTTTGTTAGTTGGCTAGTACTGTGAAAAACAAAGTTGTAACAAAGTTTTTTATAGTGGATCTAAGAGACAGGTCTTTGAACTTATACAAGAATTGCCTCTTCTATTAATTAGATATTGATGTGTTCTTCCCAGTTGTTAATTGCAAAGGGCTCTTTAAACAATTTCTATTTAGTTCAGTTGTTTGTTACTGCATGCATTGGCTTTCAGCAGTGCAAAATGTAAATGAACTTACTAGTTCAGCAGTGTGATCACATACTTTCTATAATGTAGATAATGTCTTTTTGTGGTTTTTTTAACTAGATTTTATAGCAAGGCAGCATCTCTGCATTTATTTATCTAGATAAAATTCAGTGTTTGGAGAAGACTGTTCTGTCTGCAGTGACTTGCAATGTAACTACATATTGTTTTGAGTTTGTGCTATATATTTCAGTTGAAAGCCTCTGCTCCAGCTAAAGCTTGGACTGAATAAGCTGAATGAAGGGAGCTTTTTGGATGACACATTAATAGATTAGTTGTCTTTGAAAAGTGCAGAAACATTTGGAGGAAAAATCTAAGGTGAATTGAAATATTTTGTTTCCTGGATTTGATACCATTAGAACATGGAATCACTTGGCCCTTGTGTGTGATGGCTTTGGGTAATGGCTGTGGATTATTCTGGACAGTTGCTGGGCTGTGCATTGTGCCTCAGCACATGCTCCTTTCCCCATAGATTTTAAATATACTTGCTTACATGTACAAGAATACATGACATATGTATTTTAATTGTGGGAAAATCAGTAATTAAATTGGCAAGACTTGTGGAGTTCTCCAGGTAAAGTAACATTAATTTTGGCATTCACATGCTTGGTTCCATATGAAATCTAATGTGTGGATACATAGCCTTCAAGCCTCTGGTTCAGCAAACCTTATTTAGAAGTACTGCATTTTCCCTTTGAGCTTGGATGCAGTCTTCTTTGTCCTTTCCTCTTATTCCTTTCCTGGAAAAAAAAAAACAGTGCTGTTGAATGATCCTAAAGTTGTCAGTTTTTAAATCTTATTGTGCTTGACTTTCTGGATGTTCAATGCACAGTCTTGGCCTGTTTTGTAAAAGTCTGAATGTTTCTGTGCATCCTTCAGCCCCTCTGCTGTGTTCCTGTCCCAGGGTACTTGTGGGCTCTGGAACTGGGCTCTGGCTGAGATGGATGGGGGCAAGCTGAACTAGGCTTTTGCTTAATCTCAAGGATGGTGTCGTCTGTGTTTTGTTTTTGGGAGAAGGGAAAGGGACAGAAGACGATAATTCCATTTTAAAACTCCTTACATTGTTATGGAGTCCTCATCATAAGGACAAAAGTGAAAAATTTGGGGTATGTTTTGTGATTTTCTTTAAAAATCTGATGAAAAACTAAGTAAATGTTTCAGAAGCTACACTTTCATTTGTTATCCACTTGATGTCAATGACAGGAGCAATCCAGTACACAGCTTTTGCTTTTTAAAACACTGTTTTGCAGCCTACTTAAAAGCATTTTTCCTACATGTGGGAAATAGTGAAGTAATTAAACACATTTGGGTCTATGCATAAATTTTCTAAAATTAACTGTCTCTTTCACACTAATCTTTCTTGTCTTTAATTGGGTTTAAATGTGTGAAAGGGAAAAAGGTTTGATAGGGAACTATTTTTCAGAGAGTAGTTTAACTAGAGTGCAAAAAGAAGTTGTTAGATATGCTTGGGCCAGGGAGGCAGGAACTTTCTGTTAAAAGGGAAAATAGTTTTATATTGGTTTCTTCTGCATTGTTTTTGAGTAAGTCGTCTGTTATTTCCATGCTTTTATGCCTCTCACTGCAGAGAGTAATTCAGCTGTACTGCAGTTAGGAACAAAATATTCTGTTACCTGAAGAATTAAAAATTCTTAATCATCAAGTTGTGGTTACCACATCATTCCAAAGACACTTAATTAGTTTTCCTATTTCCCTTTTTGTTTCCCTAGCAGTTTGCCAACCTATTCACTAACAGCAGTGCTGACTAACCTCTTCAGGCTTCAAACATGTCTCATTAATAAACTAATACAGGACCCACATGCACAAAGCCTGAGAAATTATTCCGAAAGGTGCCCAACAGAAGGATGCAGGATTTTAGGGAGAAATGGAAATGTGTTGGAAACAGAGGTCACATTTAGGTGTGTATTATGCTGTAGCACAAGTGACGTAAAATAGTGGAATAAACAGTTGAAATTTTTGATTTGTAGCTGTGACTATTTTTGAGTTTATTTACAGCTGAGTTCTTGTCCCCTCTGTTCTCAGTGGAACTGTTTCCTGTTTGGAAATTCTTTTCCAGTATGGAGTAGGAAGCTAACTTACTTCAGGTGTATGTATGTGTATTTTAACCCTGAAGCAAATGGTTTTGCGCTAGGAAGCTTTTACCTTCAACTCCATCATCTTTGTTTTCAAAGTGTGTTTGCTGTTATAATAAACTCATTTTTTCAGTTAACTGGAATTTATGAAACATATCTTGGGATCAGCGTTCAGTCTTTCACCTGCTATAACAAATTTGAGACACATGGTTTTGAGTTTTGTATTCAACTTTTCATTTCTGAGTAAGTGATTAATCTTTCTCCTTGTCATGTTTTGTGTCACAGTAGCACTGTCATTTTCTCCCTCTGACAGCCTGACACTGTTTAAACATCAGTCTAATTTGGCACATAAGCCAGTTTTAGAGAAGGAAAAAAAAATCACGTGAGGCATGTCACAACTTATTTTCAGAAGCAGCAGGCTTGCAGAAGGCACAAGTTGATCTGTTCTGTGTTGATTTCTGCTGACAGCAGGCTGTGGTGTTAAGCACATATAATAAAAATCAGTATTTCAGACAACAGAAGTATGGAGAATACATATCTTACTGTGCAATGAAAAGGCAAAGCTTGTTGGAGGGAGGGAGAAGGTGATGGAGCCCATATATGACTGATTTGTACTGGTATCTCTGTCCTTTTAGGGAAAATGTCTGCTTTATGCCATGTGTTTTAAGAATTACAGTTTTCTTAATATGCAGTATGTCCTGATACAGGCATTGCTCCCTAGCCTTCAGCATTTGAGTCTTCATCTTGAGAATGGTGCTTAAATATGCTGATTTTACCCTTCTGCAAGTTTTGCAAGCTCACAGTAAGTCAGATGGGGGTCATGTTGAAAACAGAACTAAGTGATGAGTTAGGAATGGCTTCTGTCTCCCTATAATATGTGAAGTCTTGGGTGCTGTTCCTTACTCTGTCATCTGAGGCACATTTGTGTAGCATTTGCTTCTGGTTTTGTCCTCCAAGAATCAGCACTTTATGACAAAATGGAAAAATCCTGCTCTTTTGTTTCTTTATAGATGAGTTGTGTAAGAATCTAGAAGCAGCACCTGCAAAGGGTTGAAGGCATAGCTTTTGTTGAACGTCAACAGCAGTTTCCATAAGTGTGTATAATATAAGTATTGTAGAGGTGTGTGGACATGCCTAGAAGAATAACTAACCAGTATGTATGGTTGTAATGCTGTCCTGCTGAGAGAACAGCTAAAGAAATATCATTATATCTAGAGATTTTTTAGCAAACAAGAGAAGACAGAAAAAGCTGAAAGCCTCTCAGAAAACTTTTGTCAAGGTAACATGATAAGCATAATTATTCTGCATATTCCGTAGCTACTCACTTGCCTTTAATGCAAAACACCCTGTATTTACCAGAACATAGTGATGTTTAGGTTATGTGGGTCTTCTGGAACAGAGTTGATAGTCTGTGAAATGTGTTGATAGGTTTTAACTAAAGTCTGGTGTGTTCCATTTCCCTTCAAGGATCCAGAACCACCCCTGTGCCTTGGTATTGAGAATGACAAATAAATACAAGCTGAAGATGTTTTTATAGACAGACATTT
>WBNQ01058045.1:0-11077 GCA_013401375.1 Spizella passerina | reverse complement strand
TTTGGCCCAAGTGTGCACTGCACACCATGTTCCAGCTGAAGCAGAGGGCAAGGGTACATTACTGAACAAAGACTTCAATCTTCAGAGCTCAAACTGCTTTTTCAGATATTGGGACACCAGTGAGGAGACATGTTCATTATCAAATTGCCTCAGCATCAATTCCCACTTTAGGCTAACTTCTGTCCCTGCTTTCTCAAGTCAAGGCAAAATGGCTTCAATGAGCTCAGTGATGCTCATTTGGGCTGGGCAGGGGCAGTCGGTGCCAGAGCCCTTGTTCCAAGCTCACAGAGGGAACTGCAGACACTGGAGCCTCCAGCTGGCACATAGCCAAGAGCTGGGTGATGTGCTGAGCCACTGAAACAGGCTGCAGCAATTTTAGATGAATTCATGCACTACTGTAGGGAGTACATTTTGGCCTCATTTTCACAACAGAACTGTAGAGGCTGTATTGCAGCTTCAAAACAGTTTTCTAAAGAAGTTTCAAACTTATTTGGGACAGTCTTATTTCTTTTAAATGTTCCAATATTATGCACAGGGACAAGAAGAGATTTGGGCCCAGAAGATCCACAAGCTCTGCAGTACAGAGTTAACTCAAGTATATTTTACATATTGAACATGAAATGATTTTTGTTTCTTTATTACTTATCAGAGTAGCTTTTTTGGTTTTTTTTGGTTTTTTGTTTGTTTCCAGCATAAAGGAGAAGTTTTCAAGGCCCTCTCTAAGTTTTTTTCCCGTATAAGGACATACACGGGAATGTACAAATAAACGTATCTGGGAAAACTACAAGTGGGACTATGAAACTCTGAAGGTGATTTTAGAATTGTGGATGGAAGTTTCAGCATTTTTATTCTGCAGGAAAGCCTGAGAAGCTGTGTTTCCTCTAAATAAGATGATTTTTATTTTTTTTAAATGGAATATGTGTCTTGTGAGTCAGAAATTGACATTTGCCCAGCTGTCACTAAAGGCAATTGCTTTCCTCTGGGAAAACATCCTGCAGGAGTCCAGCTTTCCTCTACCATCTGTTTCAGGTAATGAGAGCCCAGGAAGGAATAAAAATTGTTACGGTGTTTATACCAATCCTGGAAGTTTTTTGAGATAAACATCCATATTTGATCTCTGGATGTGTTTGGAAAGAAAAGAAAAACCAATGAAAAAATACTCCAAAAACCAAAACACCATAAAATTTCTTCTTACACCCAAATCAAAATATAGACAAATGGAACACCTTCTAGATGGAGCTGTATTTGAGAGGAAAAGTGAAGAAGCTGAGAAGATTAGAAGAACATCCCACTGCCCAAGCACACAAAGAAGTTGAAAAGAAGAGAAAGTTTGCAGACAGAATTCTAATGGGAAAAGGTTTTAGGAAGAACAAGAAGGACATAATTGTTTGGGATTGTGAACAGGACATTTCCATTTTTTAAAACATAAATAAATTGAACTGCATCACAATATCTAACTGCAGCAATAGCATTTTTTTCACTTAGATAATTCACTACACTTCTGACAAGGGGGTAATACAAAAATGAGTGTATGAGAAGTCTACGTCAACATGTGCTTGTAGCAAATCCAAGAATTGACTGCGCTCATGGTCTGTGTGTTCCTCCATGTATTTCCAGAGGAAAGCCAGAAGGGTGAATCAAAAGATGGGGTTGTGAAAAAAAGGGAAATGAAAGACTCCAGGAACCAGCCAGAGCACAGGCAGGCCAGCATAACACTGCCTAAGTGAAGAGGGAGAAAGTGAGAATTGCACTCCCCCTGCCCTCTCAGCACAGCTTTTGAGAGGGAGACTGTCTGTGGTGGGAGCCTCATTGCTGACACTTTGCCAGCTCCCACCACCTGCCAGCCTGCACATCCAATACTGCAACACACTACTGGCACTTGCCAAACTCCTGTTTAGCAACAGCCTCACTGGGGAGTAAAGGAAATAGCAGAATAGTAAAACTGTGACTGGATGATAATATCTTATTATTATGCCTCTACTGCTTCACATTTCAGTTTCATAAGAAGAAAACCAATATTTTTCATGCTCTGTTCAAAGCTAGCACCACCTGCAGAAATATGTGTCAAAGAGCAGCAATAAATCTACTGCAATGAGACAAAGAAGGGAATTATGTATCAAATTAATACTATAAACAATACAGACAAAATCCACTCACTCTTTTGCCCCTGCTCCCTTCCAGGAAAACCGATTTCCAGGCAGCCATTGCTCCAAACAGTTCAGCATTATTTAAAGAACATTATGGAGTTAAATTTTTGGATTACTGACCAAGATACTGCAGTTACAGAACTGGAAGGTGTTGGAAGCAATGCCATTGGTTTTTGTGCTTTCCCTATTTAATTTTCATATTATTTTTCTGATCCTACAGGAACAAACCCTATTTAAATTACACTATTCTTGAAGAAAGTGCAAGATCAATGCGTCATCAAATCCTCTTCACAGTTTGCTTAAGAAGTAATTCTTGTCTTTTAAAATATTTCTCAGGAAGACACAGAGAAAGAGAAAGGAGAAAATTAAGAGACTTGGGGAATGGTTTTAATATGCAAAATTGTTATTATCCTGGAATAGAAGACACCTCTTATTTCAAATGCTGACGAGGTAGGGATTGTGAGGACTAGATTTTTTTTTCAAGAAAGGCTCAAGCAAGTAAATTTTAAAATAGCTTAAGAAAAATTGAATCAGAAGGATAATCTTTAAAATTTGCAAGAAATACAAAATTAGGTCCCTCTTCATGATTTTAAATCTTCTAATGTTGTTATCACCACTAAAGATTGGGTTCAGCATGAGTCTGAAGGGAATAATATTTTTTATACCCACTTTCTAAACATTTGCCAAATAGGCCTGTCTTTCCCCACACCCAAATTCAGCTTCTCTGCTCTTTCACTGAATGCTTCTCACCAAGGGATAGCTCCAAAGGGACAGAATGGCTTTTATTTGCTGAAAACTGAAAAGATTCTTATGATTCCCAGATTAATTTCTCAGTGTTCCAAGCTGAAAACCCCCATTGAGCTACTTCTAAAGGATATTAATATATGGTGATTGCTGAGGGTAATATTTTGATGATTTGTGTAACATTGTGACTTTACTGATTGAAATTATAATTTGTCTCTTTTGCAATCTTTCACATAGAGCTAGTTGAGCTACTTCAGAAAAAAATGTGTTCAAATGTATCAAAGTTTCCAGAAGAGTTCATCCAGTTTTATAAACCAACATACCAGACTGAATAAATATTTTGCCTTTAGTTTTCTGTCTACTCAGTCAAAATCAGCGACATTTCATTAATTCAGCAGTTGTGTAGTCTTGCTAGTTCCAGGAAATTGTGTTTACAGTATACTTATTTTTACCTTTTGCAAGAGAAGAGAAAGCAAGCCACTGAAGTACACTTAGTCCAGCCCTTTTGAAAAACCTCCTTTGAATCATGGAAAAATAGAAAAGAATGCATCTGGATAAACTCATTATTGCCTCAGAAAACTTGGCATCTCTTGCTAAACTAATAAGGTCTGTGTAAAAACAACAAGGATTCCTCAGTCAAATCTACCATCCTGAAGGTGGTTGCAAGGAAAATATAAAATTAGGCAAATTAAATGAACATTTACTTCCCAACAGCAGTGCAAAAGCTGAAAAACCCATAAAATTTATTTCTGTCTTCAAAGAAAGCAGTAAATGCAGCAAGTGGAAATCATGCTAAGGACTTTTCACATGTCATTACAAGAAAAGAAAATCAGAAGTTCAACTAAGCACATCAATTTAATGCTGCAAAATAATTTTTTAATATTAATATACCCTTTCTGAAATAATCTCCTATCAGCCCAGAAAAAACAACATTCTCTAGGGCAAATAATATAAAATCTAGAATTTTATTCTGGCATTAAAAGAAAATCTACAGTTGCCTAAAGCATAGAATTTAAAATGTCTGTCTTTCCTTTATATCTAGTTTTGAACTTGGATATGATTACCAGCCTTCCTTTAATTTGGACAACTTTTTACCAACATGTGTTTTCATGTAATAAAATATTTGAAATAAGTGAGAATGCAGGTTTGTCTGTAAAAATGCCTGCTCCTGAAACAACTAGAGGTATGAATAATTCCATGGTTTGAAAAGGGAAGGTTTAACAAGACAAACCTTTCTGCAAGGCTGGAGAGGGATGCCCTGAAACCCTCTTGTAACCTTGCAAATGTTGTGTTCAACATTTCAGCCTGGCTGCTGTACAAGAGTGGCTCTTCCCTTCACCCAACTTGAGGGGAGAGGCAGGAATTTGATTATTCCGTGCAAAGATTTTGCAGTAATTCTTTGTCTACAGCCAATTTTATGGAAGCAAGGCAGAATAATTCTTCATTACTGCTCTGGCTCCTTCTGTCCCTCTCACACGTGCAGTCTCCATGAGCTTGTGGAGGTTTGTGCAGCCAGAGGCTAGAAGGCTGCACCAAATGCAGGACTCTTAACAGTCACCTCTATTTAGTGAAGGAATTTAGGGCTTTTGCCACTGAACTGTGTAAAACAGACTGAGAACTTCCTCAGTTCTCATAACAACCCAAAATACGGTGAGTACAAAGCCCCCAGAATGCTCCACTTTCCCCCAAATGCCTCATTGGTATGGGATTTTAGAGAATTATCTCAATAGACATGATCTAATTGCCTCTTGAGAAATGCTTCCATTTATTTCAGTGGTATATTTGGTCAGAGCTTTTAGTTGCTCCAGGATATTGCTCATCTAATTCATCCACTTTTTTAACAACAGGAGAAGTTCTGATTTCTCCAGGGAAAAAGAGTCATGACCAAATGTGCTTCAAAGCAGCCAGAAAAAGTCAAGCCAGACCAGGAAGAAGAAAAATGAAGAGTTGGCTTCTGAAGAACTGGATGGATTTATAAAATGTACTTCATCTTCCTTTGATGGGAGTGTGCTAAAAATATTCCATGAGCTCAATACATTATATTAGATACATTTCTATTGGAAGTGCTCACATCTTGTTTGCTATGGAGGAAAATGCTGCTACATACAAATGAAAATAGTTTTCTGCCTGAGAAAGCCAAATAATTTCAGCAATAAGTTTGACAAAGGGTGGGGGAATGCCACTAAAACTCAAAGATAAAGCCTTGGACAGATTTCCACCACATTTAACTATGTAGAAGAACATTTGTATGTTTACCATGCTTGTGGATCCCAGCATTGGTACTCATATTCAGGGATTGTCAGTGATACTGAATGTATTTTGCTGTACTAAAAAAGAGAGGTTTTCAGGCAAATGTTGTCTCTGTTGATGCTTTCAGAGCTTGTGTTAAAGAGATGCTGTACGCCTGCAATGGCATTAAGAACGACAAAAATAAAAGCCAAACTTTTGTTAAAGATTTCTGTTGTATTAAGTAAATGTCTGTTACTTATTGCATACATGTGGTTGGTTCTCCCAAACTTTTGTAAAAAGCTGCTTTCAGTTATGCAGTAACAAAAGTTAAGGGACCAAATTAGAATGCACATGTATTACACCACAGCTAATTTACACATAGCTAATTTACACATATGATTGCTGTAATGTAATTTTCATGACCTGCCAATTTATAAATTTCTGTCATTTCAATTCAAATATGTATAAAAGGCTGGAGAATTTCCACAGCACTTTGCTTTTTGTCTTACTGCCTAGCTAGAGAGAGATTTTTTTTTTTTGAAAATATATTTAAGAAGTGTTATTTCTGCCAATGGTTTATTATAATTAAAACAGATACCTTTGGTTTCACAAAAACTAAATAGGTGAGTATAAATGACCATTTTCCCCGGGAAATTGATCCAAGGCACTAGTCCTTAAAAATAGCTTTTAACTTTTTTTTGTTTGGTTTTTTTTTGAGCTTCTCATATTAAATTCCCTTCAGAGTTTCTAAACTCTGCACAGTTATACAATGCACAATGCAGAAACACATCCCATTCCCAAAGTCTGTCTTCTTTAAAGGTACACCTCAATTAGCATTTGCCTTATTTCCATAGCTGTGGGATTTGTGATAATTTAATCCCTTGCAGTTTAACCAAAATGCTGCTGGTAAATAATCCAGTGGCTACATGTGCCATTGGGGCTTCAATTTCCTTTGTTTAAATCAATATAACAGTTCACCATAGCTGCCTAAATAAGGAGTCAGACATACCAGAACAGGCCAATTAATTCCTTATTGGCAAGGAATCAGCATAGGAAGCAAATCAAATATACGTTAGGCCTATGTAAAACCTAGAAGTGAGAGCCTAATCCTTATTCTACACCTGATCCTGACACCTTAAGATGACTCCTGTGGTTCCATGAGAGCACCAGGGTGGCAGATTTTCATGTCACTAGGTCAGCAAGGCTCATTTCAGTATCTTACTGATATAACTACTCACTGAGAGCCCTGCATCTGAAACAAAATGAATCTTACAGTTCATTTTATTTTCCAGAGGGAATGACACAGAAATGCTTTTTACTTGGTTAGCCTGAAGTATTTAACAGGAAAAGGGACAGATATTGGCAAAGGCCAGTGGACCAGTTCTGGTTGCAGTTTATGAGAATACATTCAGAGGAACTCAGCTGATAGCAAAACTACATTGGCAAACTGTATTACAACTGAACCTAGTGAGAAAGGGAGATGGTAGTTTCCCAAATGTACCAAGAAAAAAGGGGGAAAAAGGAGGGGAGGGGTTCATTTTAAAAGAAAATTCCAAGCCTTAAAATGAAGGGCAGTGACCATACTCTGAAACTCATTTTCAAGCTTTATGGTCTCAGTTGCATGTCCATTTCACAAAGGCAATGAAACAATTTTACTTTGATGAATTAGACTGTCATTTTCCTTGTTCATGATGCTGTGTCAAAACCTTAACTTGAAGTGAAATGGAAAAATTATACATTATGTGAATATTTTAAAGGATTAAAAAAAAACCCAAATAAAAAATAGCTACCTGTAAAATTTTTCTGTGAAAATTTAGGAGGTTTTTAATGTCATTATTTTAAGCATAAGGCAAAATGTGTGCTTTAAGAGGAACTTAATAGAGGGCAAAAGAGTCAGAAAGAGCTTTTGGCTGCTAGAGAGCTACAGTTCCAGGCAGATGTATCTATACATATACATAACACACACACACACACACTTATGTCCCTTGTATTTTATTTCTCATGAAAAGAAGGTAGTGAATCTATTATTACTTGATAAACATTTGTTTATTTTACCACCTGTTACATTCACAGATTCTCACAGAAATTATGAGGCTATCTTAGGACAGGCTGTGGCACCACAGACCTACAAAGTTGCAGTTCTACCTCTTTTACCACAAAAAGTTTTTCACCCAGAATATTTCAGACACATAAACAGCACAGAGAGCATTAGGAACTACACACTTCTGATACTTTGCCATAGGAATTGAGGCTCATTTTTTTCCTTCTGTAGCTGTCAGGTCTGTCACCTCTCAAAGCAATGCACAAACCCACACATCAGCAGCTAGGGGAGAGACCCAAGGCTATGTGCAAATACCAGCAAATAATGCACACAATATTTTAGAGGATTAGGAAAGAAGCAGGGCCGATCAAAAGAGGTCAGGAGATGAGACAGCCTGGTGGGATAAGGAGCTGAGCTTTCAGCAGTTCCTGCAGCCCCCAGCACACAGACCTGCCTCACACTGGGACAATCCAGGTCCCCAGGCTGTGGGGGCAATGACAGCAGAGGGGGTGATGCCAGAAGCAAGGCTCAGAACCACAGTTCTGGATCTGCAGGGGGCTACAGCTCTCTAACCCTGTCACTGAAACCTGCTCTGGGATGTGACACTTAGCAGCTTGCATTTTCACAGGGCTGCCCTATGGTAGTTACCATTGCATTTTTCAGTTACCATTGTCATTTAATAAAATAAATTACTTTAAAAAATTGCATACCCCTTGATCTTTCACTATCCACTTGATCTTATCTTTCCCCCATATACTCTTGTGGTTAACAAACCACTGAAATATTTGGTGGACAAGCCTTCTACACCTTTATTATATCTCTTCTGCACTTCCCTTATCTTTTTTTCCAGATTAATATTTTTTTATTCTACAAACGTAAAGCCTTTTCCTAGCTGTCCCCTTGATTCTACTAGTAAAATTCTTACTAGATTATGTGGCTTTATCAAGATGACAAAGTGATTCATTTGCTTCAGACATGAGCAAAAAAATAAATTCAGTGATAAAAGGAGAATTTTTTATTATCACAACATACACTGATTAAAATGTTATGTGGAAGCACAAAAATAATATCTATGTATACTATGTAAGCAGTCAGATGATCTCAATTTTAAAAGATAAAAATGAATTCTATGTATTATTTTAGCCACCACAGATTTTTAATACGCAAAATTCAGCAGAGGATTGAGATGGAACTCCGTTTCAGGTCATACATTTAACCTTGATAAGGTCTGGTAAAACATAAAGATGGGTAACACAAGAGACTCCTTTCCCCAAATAGCTTACCAAGAAATACAAACACAATGAAATGAGGCTCTTCACGTTCTAATTAGCCTGAAAACATTGAGTATCTTTTGTGCTGAAAACATTGAGTATCTTTTGTTGTAATACGAGTTTTATTTGTAAGGAAAAGAATTGCTGTCACTTACATTGCAAATTATTCAAATTTATACAGCAGACTAATTTAACAGAAAAGGAAATAGGGTTCTTCTGTATTAGGTACCAAGTTATAATATGCTTTTAAAATGTATAAGCCTAGAGGAATATTAAAATGTTAATTTGGATAGTATTTAAAAGGTAATTACTTTTATACAATAAAAGAAGAAGTCTACTGAATACTAATTCCTGTTTCATGTGCTTTTTGAACTAATGCTACATTAAATAGAGAATCCATTTTTTTAAGTGATTTTAATTTAGATACCTGGAAGACATCATCTACAAAAATGTCTGGGGCTTTTCAGCTCAGCTAATGGAAAATCCTTACTGTATTAAATTCAGTGTTTAAGAAAGTACCTATACTTGTGGGAGAGTGGTGAACTGAAAGAATGAGAGATTTTTAATGACTCTCCTGAAGAAAGTGTGGTTTGGTTGCTCAGCACAAGTGCTGCTACAAAGAGCACTGGCAGGGGCCATATGGAGCAGGTTGAGACTGATTGCTCCTAAACAAAAGCTGATTTCATCTATTCAAGCCTTTTCAGGGAAGGGTGAATGTGGAAAAATTTTATTTGCATTTCAGACCAGAGAAGACTGCTCAGACTAGCCAGCGTATTTTGTCCAACTTCTTGAATTATATAATCTAACCCCTTGTCTATGATAATCTTTTCAATGCATAGAGGGCATCCATCTTGGGACATCCTCAGAAAATTATATTCAGGTGCTTTATAACATATTTCATTCATGCTAATGGGTTTTTTTAAATTTTATTTTTAAATCTGTTAAATCAATGCTTATTTCTTTAGCCAGAATATTCTCCTATGGTTGACTACCTCTATGAATTGTTTTGGTAAAAACACCACTTATTGGTGGTATTTAGCCAAATATAGCTGAATCAAAAAAGCCAATAACCCTCTTTAATTGGTAAGAAAGCCAGATATATTTTGATTATTTTTTTTTCAACATGTTATAAAAGAGATTTTTAGAAGACAGAGTGCCCAGGTGAGGCATGGCACACAGCAGCAGCACAACCCTGCTCTGGGCACACCATGGGGCACAGCTGTGTACAGAGCTCAGAATGACAAGGAGTAAGGACTCAGTAAGCTTTGTTCTTTCAAGCTGGATATCTATTGAACATTACTTAATTTTTAGCAAGAATATGAAGCCCTCTAAAAAATCTGATCAAGTTACAGCCAGTGCAGATGAACCACATAAGAGTCTTTCACACAGTGAAACTCAGGTTGATCTATGCTTAAAATGAGAAATGTTGACAACCTCTCTGCTCTCCTAGGTCATTTACATATGCCCACTCTACATTCATTAGTTTGACATTTCTGCTTTTATTCTGTCAGCAGAAAGATGACTTGATTTTCACTGTTGCTATTACAATGTCACAGGTATAATAGCACTATGAACAGTGCAATAGATTTACAGAGTGAATAAAATATGATTTCTGAAGAGTAATTGCAGGTAGGAAACTAAATTTTAATAACAAGTTTAATTTACAACAAGTTGGCAATTAACTAAATAGAATTATCTTATGATCATGATTTTTAGATGAATCATTAGAGACAAACCCCCAACAAAAAACTTCTCTCTCATCTAAAACATTACAAAAATAAAGGTATGGTAAGTGTTCATTTTCTTCAAAAGGACAGCAAAAGCAAGAAGCAAGGGAAGAGAAAAGTGGTAGAAAATTCAGTAGTAATCAGACCAAAATGGAACTGAAGGAACATGACTCCATAGCCTACCACTTCAGATGTTAATTTACATCTAAGGAGTTCTTTATCCAGCGAACGTATTGTGGAAGTACAGTCAAAGTTGTGGATAAAACTCCAGGAGCAGAAACCAGGATTCAAGTTTACAGTTTCCCTGATGAGCTTTATATCATCCTACAGCATCATGAAGAACATCCTGAAACATAAAATTTTCTGCTCCCTCTTGGGAGGGTTTCAGAGCAGAGGCTCTTCCTCAGCCATAAGACACTGATGTGATATTCCCTGCCTCAGTGAGGCCTTAGGAAGGATGTGTGACCTCCTAACACTCAGCAGATGGAATTTGTGAGAAATTGAGCCAGATCCTTTATTTGGATTTGCCCTAGTGAATTTATCCCTCATTCCTAGCTGTCCTCAAAAGTTTAGATGGCAGAAATACTTTCACACTTTTACAGCTGAAGCTAAAAATACATAATAAAAATATTAGCTGATTTTTATTAGCATAAAAATCAGCTAATATTTTACATACTATAAGCTTGGATTTGGCAGGGGAAGCCTATGTAACACTCAAACTCAAAATGCAACATTGAAAACCTGAGAAATTAAAATTACTTTTATAATGTACAGTCTCTTACTCTTCTGCTCCCGTATGACTTTTCTGAGTGAAAGATCTTCAGAGCATTGGGCATAAAAGCTTTTGTATAAGGCAAGTTTTCAAATGTTATTCAAAATTACTTTGCTGCCACAAAGGTACATTCTAGTCTGTATAAT
>WBNQ01058029.1:0-13849 GCA_013401375.1 Spizella passerina | reverse complement strand
TTTTTTTGTATACACAGTGCACTTTTCTTACTATTTCTCTTTTTTTCTTAAACAATTTAAATCAGGAGGCTGCCTCTTTCATTTCACTTTCAAAACATGCCCAAAGAGGGATCTAAGTGCTTTCTTCAATTTCTTCAAGCTGACGTTTCTCCCACAGCCGTCATCGCCACCCTGCCCTACCTTGCATCTCCTTTGGGAGAGGGAAGGAGCCCACATTGCCCTCAGGCTGCAGCAGGACGAGAAAATACTCAGGAATGACAGCACTCAGTCGTGGTGTCAGAAACTTCTTTTCCCTTGTTCTTATTCTATTGTTTCTATATTATATTATTTATTATTATATTATTAATTATATATTGCCAATAATATAATATTAATTATTATTAATATCATAATTATTAATATTATATTATTTATTATCTATTGTTTATATATTACTTCTTTTTCTATTATTCTTAAGGGATTTGAGGCCATGCTCCCACTTCTGAGGAGAGGTCCTGCCTGTTTATCAGGGGCACATTTGTGGGCAGTTTGAAGCTAGTGGGGTAATAATAATAATAATATTAATAATAATAACAATAATAAACCAGAATCTCTCACAGGAAGCACTGTGTGCTATCCATGTGTTTCTGTCTATCAGAGAATAGGAGTATATATGAGAATACAGCCTGAATGTCAGGATGTTGGAAAAAAGAATTATTTGGGTATGGAGGGGAGTAAGGGAGCTGCTCACTGCCTCATCCCTTCAGTTACCTGTGGATTTGCACACAGGAAGTCACTCCATCCATACTGAAATTATAAAGCATTATAAAAATAAAAACTAGCCCAAGCCAAGGCTGTGGATATTGTGCTCTCAAATTTGCTTTCACAGACTGTCACACCCAGACCAGCAATTTAATCTGGTATTCCATGTCTGCAGTACAGCAGGCTGCTGTTGCCTCACAGTTCTGAGCACATTTTTGATCTGGTGTCCTGCAGAAGGAGTGCATGGTTTCCTCCATGGCTCCCCAGGTCTCCCTTCGCCCAGCCCTCGCTGCATCGAGCAGGGAAATGCTCAAATGTTCCCAGCACCGCTGCCCTGCAGGCTGGGAGCAGGGATGGACAGGCTGTGGTCCATCCAATGTCAGAAACGGAGTTTGTGCCAGAGCAGGGCAGGAATTCAGCTCTTTTGAGCTTATGCTTGTGTGCCAGGGTGAACTGGTTTCCTTTTTTCCCTTACAGCCTTTTTCGAACTGTGATTTATAGAAAATGTGATTATTATTCTTTAATAGAAAGTTCTAAATAGCTTGGCAGTTATTGTTTGTACAGAATCTAAAAGAATGTAAATGACTTGGAAGAAAAGGAGTGCCAAGAGAGCATGAAAATACAGATGTAGATCCAAAACATGCCACCCTGGCTGTCTCTGCAGTGCCTGAAAAACTGGCAACAGGAGCATGCTTTTTTGTTTCTTTTTCTTTTTTTTGTTCACAGCCTGGCATCTGAATTTCATCCAAGGAGAAAAGTAAGAAAGCAGAGGCAGAGATAAGCTCTCATTGCCACATTCATCCTTTTTGTTTCCTTCTTGTTGGAAGCAGGGCTGGAGGTAAGTGAAAAGATGATGAAGGTGGGAAAATATTTAAAAGCAGCAAAACTGCCTCCTTGGCTGCTCCCCTGCCTCCCTCCACCTTTATGGTGTTTTCTCTCCCAGAGCTTTAGCACAGAGCCCTGGCGTGGGAGGAAGAGGAGTTTATGGCATCATCACCCTGAAGCAGGGCAGGGTTCAGCCTGTTTACTGCCTCATGCTCCTGCCAGGGAAATTTGAAAATACTGATGTCATGGAGGCGCCCACTCCTCCTCTGAAATGATGTTCTGGATGAAGGAAGTTATTATTCCTAGCTGTTCTTGCCATTACAGCCAGATTGCATTCAGGCTTGGCTGCCACTGTCCTAACCCAGCCACTCGGGCAAATGGTTTTAAAAGTGAGGCCACAAGGAGCACAAGGAAGTCTGACCCAAAACTTTTAGATATATGTGATATGTAAATGTTTTTAATATAAATCTGTGTGAGAAAGTGATAGGGAAAAAATCGCATCCCTAATAAGATCATTTACAGAGCTTCAGCAGAGGAGAAAACAGTGATTTCCAAACAAAGCCTCTATTAAGGATAAAAATAATTCTGCAAATAATACTGTATTTGCATGGGAAATATGCAAAGTACCATAATGCAATTCTTAATCAACTAGAGCTGTCAGACGTACAAAAATAAGTTAATTCTGCTGTTAATATTGCTGCACGTTATAAATATTAATTGAATGCTATTCAACATTAGTTTCATTATTGTTTAGCAAGTGTTTTAACTCCCCCCACCTCTCAAGTTGGCAGAGAATTGGCTTTCTTCTGCTCAAGTCTGTTCTCACAAAGTGGATTCAGTGGCAAAGGAGGAAAACCTCAGCTTAAAGCTGGGGGAGTTTTGCAGGCACCCCCAATGAGAGGAGGAGGACAAGAGGAGAATTTNTTCATTAGAAGGTTAGCAAGAATAGAAGAAGAATGATACCAAAGGCTTGTGACTGACTGACAGTCTGGACAGCTGGCTATGATTGGCCATTAATTAGAAACAAGCACATGAGACCAATCCCAGATGCACCTGAGCAGCAGATAATCATTGTTCACATTTTGTTCCTGAGGCCTCCCAGCTTCACAGGAGGAAAAACCCTAAGGAAAGGATTTTCCATAAAACATGTCTGTGACACCAAGCACCAAAAACTGGTGTTTCCAAAGGCCCTGGGAATTTTTTCCCTAAGTTTGATAAATCAGGATAAACTCACCTGAGTCTTTTTAGCTGGGTTTGATAAAGTGTGGAGCAAAGTTCTGGCCTGGGCAGGGCTGACGGGCTGCCTGTGGGACAGCCTGGCTGCTGCTCTCATTAGCAGGAGCTGAAGGGGTGCAGCAGGGCCTTTCATGTGCTAAAGAGAGCTCATTAATTGCTTCATTCTGGGCTTGCTATTTATGGCATTATTTATGAATATTCCACAATCTGACACTGGGGCAAGTTCTAGTCTTAGTTAAATTAATAGTAAGGTAATGGTAAATTTTAAAAGTGGCTTGATTCACTATCGTCCTTTTGGATTTCTTCTGATTAAAATCAAACCCTAACCCATTGCAGGGTATCACAAGTGCATGCACTACATTTACACTGCTGTTGTGCAAATTCCTTCACAGATATGAAAGGTACTGAAATAGGAGTGAGATGATAATTACAGCTCCTTTTCCCAGACATGAAAGGAACATACCTGGGCATGCCAGAGGGAGCCTGGTGAGTCTCTGGGGCAGAAAGCAGAGCCCCAGCCCTGCTGTCCGCACCAGCACATTTTCTCCTCAGCAGGTAAACCCTCATCTGCCAGGCTGTGCAGCCATGAGCTTGGCCCTTGTTTCAAACCCAGAAAATGCCATGGTCCTGGTCACGTGCATTTTTATGGCAAGGGGAAATGCAGCCAGCCCTGGGTGGCTTTTGGGTTAATTTTGCACAGCAGTTTGGTCTGGAGAGACCCAATGCAAAGCACTGGGACAGAGCAGCCTCGTGGCAGCCAGTGTGAGATGCTGCAAGGGTTGCAGGCAGGTTTAGCCAAATGTCACTGAGCACAAGAGCAGTTCAAGGAAAACAGGGCAGAAAAGGTCTCAGTGCTCCTCTCCCCCTTCAAAACTGTGGCAGGATTCTGCCTTTGCTTTATGGGTCTGAGAAAGAGGAATGGTCCATATCCACACAGGTAAAAATGCAGTGCTTTTGTCCTTCTTTTTCCATTTTAGTTCTTTCACTATTATGATAAGGTGTATATGTAGCAGGGGGACAAAGCTGGGGGTGCTCAGGCTCAGTTACTGGCTGCTCTGAGAGGGCAGGACATCAAATCCATGGACAGCCTCAAAAACCTGCCCAGAGTGAGGGCTCATGATCTCTGAGCTCAGACTCCCCTCTCAGCTTCAGCCCAACACTGTTCAGCCTAAAGCAGCTCCTCATCAAAACTGCATCAGTTTTATCATTTTATCCTTTTAACAGCACTGAGATGTGTTGGAACAACATGGGAGGAAATTGAGGAAACACAGAGACCCCAAAAAGTGTGGGGTTCAGCACAGGGACCCCAAACAGTGTGGGTTTCAGCACAGGGACCCCACAAAGTGTGGGGTTCAGCACTATAACAATATAAATCCTCTCCTGAGGTCCTTCATTGTCTTTGGGCTTCTGTAGTTACCCAATTGAGGCATGGATATAATTTGCTCCTTTTTACTTTGCAGAAGAATATATCAAGTAGATATTTAAGACATACAAAACCCCAGACAATCAGGAAAAAATAAATTAATGATAAAATACAATTAGTTGCCTATTTAATCCCCCTGTGCTAATTCTTGTGGAATCAGATTTTACTTAGATTTGGGGTGCTGTGGCTTTGGTTTTTCTTGCAGTGATGTGCAGCCACAAATGAAAAACCTGTTGATGTACTGGGAAATTCTGCTTTCAGCTCCCAGTTAAGGACAATGAAATGTGATTCTGCTCTCTCTGTCTGTATTTTTCCCCATCACATACTTTTTAGCCATGTTTGCAAAAACTTTGAGGCAATATTGCCACAAATACATATTTAAGATTTGATTACTCATTCTCATCCACTATCATGTGCCAGACATGCAGCCTACTCCAACAGATTACTGTTCTTAAAGTTGTTACAGGGAGGTTAAATGAAATGGTGCTTTTATGACACTGAATATCTTTGTGATGTTTTAGCTAAATTATAGGCTGTTTGGGGATGCCACAGCTGTGGCAGGTATTAAAATCAAACTGGCAAAATGTCACCAGTCCCTTGGCCAGTTACCCCGTTCTGATTGTGAGCAAAGCTGCCATTGCTGTCCAACACCTCAGGAGCTCCCTGCCACACTTCCCTGCACACTCTGGGGCACAGAGCAGAATCAAAACATGCCAAAACTGCTCCAACAGGAAAATCAGAGTCTGAGCTGGAGCCACCGAGAATCCTGATTTTCCAAATTCCTGTCTGCTGGGGTTGTTAGCCATCCTCTTTTGGGAGCCCCCTGACTGATTTATTTTGCTCCAGAGTGTTGGGAAAAGACGTGTACCATTCAAAGTGGCAGCTAAGTGTGTGTATGTATTAATTCACATTTATAAAAATATCTATAGCTATGAAAAAAAATTAAAAATCAAACATGTACCTTCCACAGCAAAAGCAGTGCCACAAAATCAATGAATGACTGACTGATGCTGCAATCTTCATAGGACATAACCTTTGAAAACAGAAGAAGAAAAGGAAAGTTGAAAATCTTATTCTTTAAAATAGAGGCAGAGCTGGACAGCGATGCTGAATGGGACATTTTGACAGGTTCTTGGTGAATATTTCAAATTTAAGTAAGAATAGCAGTCTGAAATGTTTGCAGGAGTTTTTATTCTACTTGCTGCCTGCTCTAGTTCCTTCTGTTAAAATATATAAATAAATGCTTACTTGACACACTTTAAGTGAAAATGGGATTTCTTTTGAAAGTTTATAAGCAAGAAATTACTATGCAAGTAGTTTGAGGAGTTTTAGGTCTCAGGTTTTGCAGAGTAATTCAAGCAAGTGGAAAATGAACTTATTTTAAATATTTTTAAGTCTTTATTTTTTTAGTGCTGCAATCTATTTTTCAGCATGTTTGAAATGTTTCAGGAGATGAAAGCATCTCATTCTTAAATCATTCACATTCCTCTACCAGCCCCTTTTTTGTTTTGTAGGTATGCAAGGAAAACCTGTGCTGAAGCTGCTAGCTTTTACAAAAGCTCTGTTATGAAGGTGCTGATGATAAAAAGTAAGATTTTTTTTTAGATATGCATTATTCTGAGGGTATGAGAGCAGATTAAAAATTACCAATGGGTGCATAGACTGTAAAGATCTCTGCACCACTTTCAAACCTTTACCTCGTTGAATTGCTGTAAATTGGTCCCAGTATGGACTAAAAACAGGTCAAAAAGATTTAACTCAGGCATTGTGCTGCCTTCAAATATTTCCCCATTCTGTGATCAAATCAGTTCTACCTTTCAACCAGCACATCTCTGTATATAGAGTGAGCTTTACTGATTGGATCTTCTCTTTACTGTTGGCCACTTGAAATATCTTTGTTTTTACTTTGCTCTAGAAATCTGTGTTTAAAACAACTAAACTGCAGGAACATCATTGTGAGGGATGCGTTCTCTCCCTCTTCATGGGAGAGAACTCTGTCTCCTCTGGTTTCATTTGTGCTGCTCCCCCACTGAATTTCATGTCCACAGACCCTGCAAGTTCATGTTCAATCCCACAGTTTTCCCAAAAGAAAATAGAAAAGAACATGGTCTTTTTGTTTTTTTAAAAAAGAGCTTGTTCTTTATGTTCTTTTAAGAAAGACCATAAAGGGGAAAACATATTCCATCCTCAGTTAACTTTGAAGAATAATCTGTTGCTGTTTTGGACAGGGCAAGTAGCTCTTGCTCTAATTCCTAGCTACCATGAGGAGGAAGATGAGCAGAGGTAGGGCTGCTGGGCAAATATCCTTTATTATTTGCAAGCAAATTTCCTCAGTTTGCAGCAGCTGACGCTGCATTACCAACTAGAACAGACTGAGGAAGCCACAGCGATGAGAGCTGTAACTGTGATAATGCCCAGGAATGCCATGCAGGACAGTGAAACCCCTCCAGAAGGCAGGCTGTGCCCCTGGCAGACCCAGAGGAGGGAATGGGGCACACACTGTGTGTGCCTCAGCCTGCAGGGTCATGGAAACCCAGCCACAAATGAACAAACTTTGGGGATTTTGGTTTCCAGCCCCCTCAGCCTCCCCTGGTGCTGTGCTGCATTTGCAAACTGACTCTGTGCAGATTATTCTGCCTGCTGAGTGTCTGTCCTGGCTCACAATGAGGAGGAAATTATCTGTGGAGTTACAAACAATAATAAATGATAGCTAATTATGTTTAATGGATCTGATCATTTATTGCTACAGGATGTCAGTGATAAAATTAATTTCAAAAAAGCTGATCAGCTTCATAATCTGACCAAACAAAACATATTAGCTACCTCTTAGCTTCCTTTCATTGTTATTAATTTTGTATTGTTCTCCAAATGCAGGACACAGCATAACACACAAACCACTCCTTTCTAATTAGGAGAGGTCCTTGTGTTTCAAGTAGGTACAGGATTATTGGCTCATACTGCACAGAGCGAATTTCCAGGGTAAAAGGAAACGCTGAAATAATGAAAAAGGGAGAAAAGCAAGGAAAAAAAAGCAAAGCTCCCCAATAAGTAAATAGAAATAAGAAGATACCAAGTGATATTTAGTATTCCATTGCCTTCCAAAGAACCTTTTGTGCTGCAAGTCCAGTGCTTAGATTTGCATTTTTATTTCAACCCTTTAAACTTTTTGGGTCAAAATTATGCTTAGTTGAGGAGAACCTTACAGAGTCAGGCCAATAGAAACTCATCTTTTTAAAGTGAGAAATCATGTCTTACAATTCTGCAGCTTCTGCAGGTCTCTATCTATTAAGCAGTAGACATTTTTGATTAAATTCAGTGACATTAATCTAACAGAGTTTTTTTTTTCCTCTCTATTTTTTTTAAACTAATGTCTGACAGCTTTTGTAACAAAGTTTTTCAGACAGGACTTCAAATTAGCTGTAATTTATAGCTGATATGAATAAGGAAGTATTTACACAAACTTGCACAAAGAGCTGCCATTCCATGTTGAACATCTCTGCTTGTCCATAAACACCTGGAAATGAATTTAAGGGAGACTTATGAGTGAGACAGAAGCTCACAGTGCAGGCTGGCCTGATTTGGCTTTAGTTACCTGATTAAATATCTTTTTACTCCAGAGCGTTTCAGTGAAAAATGTATTGGTAACAAAATTTGGACAGTTTTCCCATTTATGGTGGAAATCCTATTAAAATTAATCAGCCTTTCAATTTGAAACAGCCTGATAAAAATTTAAATAATGAAAATGCCATTCTGCGTTTAGAGTATGGTTCACTTAGCTCGTTAATGAGATCAAAAGGAACCCCTTTTTGTGACACTTGATCATTTGAAAGCTTGTCAAGAACTTCACTCAAAGACCTCTCAAATTCAGAACTTTTCTATGGAACTAGTTATATCCGAGCCAAATTTAATACCTAAGCTCTCAAACCTGTGCATTTGCCCAGAGAATAAAGTCCTGAATGGGAGAGGAACCAGCTGTGCACCCCAAAGCTCCTCAGCACAGAGAGTACCTGAGCCTCACACACCTGGAGTGCAGCTCCCACCTCAAACCTGTGCATTTGCCCTTTATTGTATCCTGTGATATAAAATATATATGGAATACAGTATATATAGAATACAGTATATATTCTATGGTATATATAGATATAAGGAAATAAAGGCTGAATGGAGAGGAACCAGCTGTGCACCGCAAAGCTCCTCAGCACAGCCAGTACCTGAGCCTCACACACCTGGAGTGCAGCTCCCACCTCAAACCTGTGCATTTGCCCTTTATTGTATCCTGTGATATAAAGTATTTATAGAATATAGTATTTATAGAATATAGTATATATTCTATAGTATATATAGATATAAGGAAATAAATGCTGAATGGAGAGGAACCAGCTCTGCACCCCAAAGCTCCTCAGCACAGCCAGTACCTGAGCCTTACACACACCTGGAGTGCAGCTCCCATCCCACCTGCTGCAGCACAGAGCCTCAGGGCTGTTTCTCTCACCCACCACATTTCCTGTGACTGTCACAGCACTCCTGGCCATCATTACAGGTGCATTTCATGGCTTCGTTACTCATGAGGAGCAAGCAGAGGTGACCAATGCAAGTCTTTCCCATCAAGTGCCAGTGATAGCTTTGTGTTTCACTGTCAAACACCTGATTCCTGTTACCAGTCCTCTATTTCATCACATTTCTGTGACAGTCTCACCCCGTTTCCCATTTAAGTGCATTCAGCTCTGCGGGGACATTTCTGTTCCTCTCCAGAGGTTCTCTATTGATTGATGAAGCAGCAATTACCCTGTGTGGTGGAACCTGGCCCTGGTCCCTCCCTTGGTGGCACCGTGGGACACAGCCCCAGCCAGAGCAGCGTTCAGGGAGCAGCAGCCTGTGGGGAGGGTCCCAGGCCAAAGAGAGAGCTGTGACAATCAACATCACGGACCAGCATCTGGGGTTTTCAATCTGTGCATGAATCTGTGCCGCTTTCTGTCGTAAATCTGCAGTGACAAATTGTTATTCATTGTCTGCAGGGTACCCTGGGATCCTTCAAAGTAATGCAAAGTACCATTTCTGGGAAGAATCACAGAGTGCGTGGCTGGAAGAAAACACATCTGAGGAAACGGTTCATGTCCTAAAAACTGAGCCTCACAAACTACAAAATGTGCCATAACTTTGATGAGCATTCACTAAAACCATGTGTTTGCCTCAGTTTCCCTCTGGAACTCCTCACAAAAGCCTTTCAGCTGGCTCCAAAGAGGCAGGCATGTACCAGAGCGTGTTGTTCAGAGGCTTTGTTTATTTTAGCTTCAGTTGATTTGTTGCAGAAACATGCTAGACCCTTAATCCCAGTAGGAAACTGAAACTGTGAGAAAGACAAAGTCTGGCTGACCCCCTGCGAGAACAGGCAGCAAACCCTGCTGAGAAATAGCAGCAGCAAAACCAGAGGGAATTACACAGAGTTTTGTCTTGGAGGATGACAACTGTTTAAAAACGCAAGGGCTGCAGGAGCAATTCCTGCCCACCCTCCCAGTGTGCCTGAATGAATGTGTGACAAATGGGGAATTGAAACCTGCACGAGAGAAGCACCCAGTGTGGTTCTGTGCATCCAGCTCCTCTGTTTGAGCTCCACTAGAGCCAGATCTGCTGGCACGTGAATCACGTGGATGTGTTTCTCTTATCTCAGCTTAAACTTTAAACATGCCTAAAGAATTGTTTAAAAAATGGGATTTTATTTTTTTGTTCATGTGGGATCCAGATTTTATGTCTGTAGCTTGCCTTTGCCACACCTTGGCACATGAGCTAAAAGCAGCTCAGAACATGGCCAGCCCAGTCCAAGAAAATGCATTTTCCTTCCCGGCTTATCCTGTGCTCCAAACTGTATTAACAACAAGTTAGAAAGCAAAGGACTGAGATTCAGGAGAAAGGAATTTTTATCTGCGTTCTCAGGATTTTTGGGAGAACCAGAACTTGAAGCTGGTAAGTGTTAAAATGAGTCAGAGGAGAAAACAGACCTAAAAGAACAGATGCATGATAAGGCATCTTGTAAGAGAAATAAAGTGGTAAGCATTTTTCATCTTTACAGAGTGAGAAGGCAAAGAGCAAGACTGGTATGAAACCCACTCTGGAGCAGTGAAAACCAACCAAAAAATAAAAGCAATCCCCTTTCACTGGCACAGAACCCACAAGCAAAAGGGTGGGAAAAATTGAATATCTATGATCAGCTGATGCACAAAAAATCTGTGCTCAGATTGGTCCACAGGACCAATAGGATATATAAAACCCTATATAAAACCCTCTTTTTCATTTGATTGCCAATACTCATAACCTTGCTTCCACTTTTTGTCACAGCCAAGGCAATCTTGGTCTATCTGCTGCTGGGCTATGCTTTCAAAATTGGAACTGCAAACTTTCAAGAAAAGGTAATTAAAAGCCCTCCAACTAAAATCAGGAAATGTAGGCAGTGGAAAATCTTTATGGTGCTAGAATCATCATTCAAAGCCAGTCCTTAAAGTAGCAGGAATAGCATTAAATGTATATCTATATATCTTTTTAACCTTTATACAGACAGCAGGAGCACTGCAGGCTGCATTTGCATTTCATAGCAGGAAACAAAACCATCCCACCAAGATTTGATAAATCATCACAGGAACAAGAAGTGCCCTCACACATGCACATGTTTTTCTAAAATCACAGAGAATGAAGATAAGAGACACACAACCCAATCTCCATCTCAAAGGTTCATTAACTGTACCCAAGCCTGACTACCTCAAGAGCAGTATGACTGAAATTTGAAATATGGATTTGTTTCATGCAGTTCTTCTCTCTTTCTTTTTTTATTATTATTTTTGGACAATTGGCTGACCTAGTTTTCAAATCATAGGAATTTTTAAGACAATGCTTGCTACAGAGGTACAGTGGTGATGAAGATTTACTTCCATTGATATTTTGATTCCAGGGAGGAAGAAAAGTCTGTCATTCCTGCAAAGCATGTTGTGTAAGATGATTGCTCATTCTGGTTCAAATTGTTTGACTTCTGTCAAGGTATATCAGATACAGGTTTGAACAACTCAGGTTTTAAACTGAAACCAAATGAAAAATTTCTACAGAAACGTTATTTTGACAGAAGAACCAATTTCAACACATACACCAATAAATTCCAATATTAAAATTTAACTTCTAATTTTAAAAGTCTATTTTTTTTCCTATAGAAAACCAAAAATATAACACTTTTTTATTTCTTATTTTCTTATTTTCTTTCTTATGATTATTTTACTTTGTTTGCCCAAGATGATGGGGGGAAATGGGTTTGAAAACCAAGCCAGATTGTTTTGAATCAAGTGACTTGGCATGGAGCTGCATTTCTTACCAACGTGTTTCCCTTGCCAATCAGAGCTGCAGCCCCCATGTCTCTGGGCCAGCCTTCCTCCAAGAGCTCCCACTCCTCACAGCAGTAACTGGCTGTCACTGGCACGTGGCTGGCCCGCAGGATAATTAATGCTGCATTTGCAGAGCGCAGCGATGCTGCGCTGCCTCTCCAGATGGACGCCCTAATTGCACGGAGCCTTCCTCCTAGAGGGGGTGCAGCTACAGGCTCTGCAAGGAGGAGGGTGAGGATGAGGGTGGGCTGCTCTCCTGGGCTGCCCTGGGCTCTGGGCTCCTGCAGGGGTGGGAGAGGTCCCTGAGCTGGGCTCACTGTGCTGGGCTCACTGCGCTGGGCTGGGCTCTCCTCCTCCTCCTCTGACCCCTCTTTTTGCTGCCCTGCCCTGCTGAAACCCACAGGTGAATCCAGCCCACAGGTGAATCCAGCCCACAGGTGAATCCATCCCACAGGTGAATCCAGCCCACAGGTGAACCCAGGCCACACCTGTATGGGTCAGAAACAGTCACATTCCCATTGCTGAGTTGGTTTAGGGTTTCCACAGCTGCTGTACCAGCTGGAAGGATTCCTGCAGGGCTCCTACAGGTGCTGCTTCCCAGCCAGTCCTGTACTGGAGGAAATTTCCTTTCACTGGAGCTGCTAGAGCTGGGGAGCTCAGAGTGTTAAAGGGATAGATGGCATCTCTCCTCCCTTCAGGTAAATACTAATAGCAAACCCAGTTTTATAAAGGTCTGTGCACATCTCCTGCATTCCTCCCCAAATCCTGGAGTCTTCCTTCTCTCCAGAAACCATCCCAACAGCTCCAGCCCTCCTGGAAGCTCTGTGCCTGTGCCACAAGGACCTTTCTGCTCTCCCAGCCACAGGAGAGAGTTCCCTCTCTGTCCCTGGGCACACATATTGTCCTTGGTCACCTCCAGGTGTTTTTCCCTGTCACTCACAGGGACTCTGGGTGCTGGATCAAGTCTGGGGCTCCCTTGGCCTGCCCTGTGTGCTGCCCTTTGTGTCCCAGCTCTGCCATGCCACTCCCAGCCTGGAAAAGAGAAGTTCTCGCTGGTGTGGCCGGCAGTGCTGGGTTCTTTACTGCTGATTTCCCCCTCTCAGCATCCTTCAGACTTCCAGCAGGAAACGTGTTCACACCTTGTTGAAGGACGTGGGGGTGGTGGCAGACAGACAGCTCAACAGAGCCCTGTGTGGGACAATGACATAAGCCCCATTTCCTCACAAAATGACACCAAAAGTTCCCCAGATTTTGCTATAAAGTGTGAGTTTCTTTGTACGTGTACATGACTTTCTGAAGTTTGTGATTGAGCTCATGGTAGTCTTGTTTTCAGCCAGGAATTGATGCACACCTTCAGTGCAAGGAAAATGAACAAATTCCACAACAAAACACATTTATGGTGCCTGGCCATCCTACACAAACAACTATGAATTTGTAAGGTGCTTCCAATATAAAATTAGATCTCTATTAGATTTATATATCCATAAATGTCTATATGTGCATATCCACTTATGTAAGATCTACCGTGAGTTTATGAACAGAGCAAACCAACATTTCCAAACTTTGGGACAGCAGCCTGTTATTGCAAAAAAAAAAAAAAAAAGAATTGCCAAAAAATACCTAAACCAAACCAAAAAACCCACAACGAACATATAACATACAATAACAATAACAACAACATCAACCCAAGAAAACAGAAAACCCAAAGCTGCAGCAAATTCCTTAGCACAATTTTTTCTCAGCTTCAGACCAGTGAAAGTGTGCAGCACAGCACTGGGGAGAGTTGATCAGATGGAGTCATTTGATACAGCAAAAACTTGCTATCACATCTGAATTTTTTTCCTATAAGCAGATCCTTTTAGTTGAAATAGATTGCAATGTTATGTTGTTTTATTGGAATAATCTACATAGTGAATATTGCAGTTAGAAGTTAGGCTTTGAAGCAAGAGATTCTCAGATAAATTAAAAAGCCTTTCCCCCCCAGTTAGAAAATTCGGGTATTCATTTTTCCAGCCTGAGGAGAAAAAAAAAAAAGAGTCTCCAGGAATTAATTTCTGCTGCAGTTGAAGGAATTTCGGTTGATGCTTCATTCACAGCGAAAGAAACAGTGAAACCCTTTTTGCAGATGGAGCCGCGGCTCCATTCATGTTTATCAGGCAGCTCCCAGTGGCTCCAAGGCAGCCCGGTGCCCGCGGGAGGAGAGGCGCGGGTCAATGTGCCAGCCGCGGGAGCAGCAGGGGCTGTGTGCACGGGCACCTCCCTG